>JACJUY010002915.1:0-53469 GCA_014220935.1 Platorchestia sp. MABIK | reverse complement strand
CAGGGTAGCGATGTGTCAAACGAGGCATAATTCTCAAATACTTCTCTCGAAGGTGAATAAACGAATCTAGAAATGCTAAATGCGCTGATGGAACGTCAATGTAACGTCTTTAGAGGTAAAATCTCTCCAGTAAAAATGATTATAACCTTCAAATCAACAGTGAATAGCGAGCAATTCATAGTCGGCCGTGAAATAGCTCACCCACGCTGTACAAGATGCTGGTTCACCATTTGTCGTGCCAATACGAGTACTTCCAGATTCAGATTTGATCACATTGGAACAACGCTAATTACAGCCGGCAGAAATTCTATGATCATGAATGAGATGTGGGGAAACCGATTGCGAAAACCAGGAGCCCATTTCAAACATATGATTAATGCATTTTTAATTAACAAATGATCAGAACTCAAGATTGAAGTTCATCTCTCATTCTGATGAACAATTCATCAAAATATAATTCTACCATTGCCAGGTATGCCGTCTTCAAAATAAGTATTAATTTTATGTTTCCAGTAGTTACATTCATACATGTAAAATTGATAGAGTACTTTTCATACTTGAGACTTCACAAGCAAATTGTTGAGTATGAGTTTTCGTTGTTTCTGTGCTTTTTCGTTCTTTCTTTCTTTCTGGCCATCGCTATGGCTTCTATGAATTTTTTGGTGAATTAGCTCATCATTTAAGCAACTGTAATACAACGTCGTTTTGAAAATTTTACCTATTTCATTTTCACGCAGTAGTTTTTCAAAGGAGATTAGGATATATCGTACTTTCCATCCACTCCCAAACCAAATCTCTCAATACGATAATCTGGCAGAGCTGTCAACGCTACCTTGAACAGTAAAAATACTCAAATGCACAGTTTACGAATCACAGTATCAAAAGGGATTTCAACAAACTTCTTGTGGTGAAAAAGGCTAATTTTTCAATCCTGGCTAGTTTGACTACAATAACAACCAAACTTGTCTTTCCTGTGTTTCGTTGGAAATGTCAACTTGTTGAAAATTTGTTTCAGTCTGCATTGCTCTGCGCAAACTCTAAAGGTTTTTCTCTAAACTTCAACAAGATTTTCTATTACTTTCGAGTATGTTTTCGATTCAACTTTTTTATCTTCACAGCAGCTATTGTGAGAACAGGCATTTATTCTTCAGGTAAAAATGTTCTTCGCCATGTTATATTGTGTAACTTTTATTTTGCAGCTGATTCTCATATACCATTTATCTTTAATCTTCCAAAGCATACGTTCATTTTGTGAGTTACACTTCAATTGAGTGTGTATTTATCTCCATGAACACACAACAGAAACTAACGAGCCGTAGGTGATATGCAAATGCTCTGTTGCTCGAAGATTCTGTTTATAAGCGCGAAATTGAAAGAGATTCTCTCGCTGTGGCTCATTGTACTGTAAATTGTTTACTCTTAAATTCGTTCGAGAGCTCCACTCATTTCGAGAAGGTGTTTTTTGCCAATAATCACTGTTAGCTCTTGCGTTTCAGAAATGCTCTTCCCTTCTATTTTCTTTGATTCCGCCTCTGTCTAACAAGTGTTTCAGCACCGATAGGACGAATCCACTACGCAATCTTTCGTCAGTAGAAAAAAGACTTCTTGTTTTTCATTTCATCGTGAAATAGATTCAGTTGTTTTAAAGAAATTACTTATTATCGATCAAATATTAAACTACTATTCCAACTTCATGATAAATCTTTGATTTTTGCTTCAATAATTCAGCATTTGCTGTCTAAGCGTGTCGTCCCTTTGCTCACGTCGAAAGTTCAGAAACAATTGAAAGTAGCGGATATACTTTTGAAATTAGTCAAATCACTCAATGAAACCGAAATTCGAAAACATTTGGGTTTTTAGATCTTTAATCAATTATGTAAAATACAGCATATGATTCTTTATCTTTCTCTTTTCGTTTTAGCGTGTGCCTTCTTGAACAGTACTATGTATTTCGTAGCATGATGATATCCCATTTCTTTAATTCCAGAAGCTACCACAAACTTTCATTGTGCCTTTTCACTTTTGTCATAATGCCATCATCATTATCTTTCACTTTTGTTTGCTCATCAAATAGTGGTTTTCCATCAAGAAAACACCCATTTACTCTCCTTGTATTTTTCTCTCATGTGTGAGTATTGTATACCCTAGTTTATTTTTCGCGTAAAAAGGCGATAAAATTATACTTTCCATTATCCATCTAACCGTGTGAGGCATCGCCAAAATTTGCCTTCCGGAAACATCCGCTCGAGCTGACAAGCCTGTGTTGCATCTAGCGATGCTCGATCGATACGACACCGTAATTAAATTTCTTCCATTATCACAGCATAATATTCTCGTATTATCGACTTCCTATGTGCGAGAGGCTTGGCTCTTCTGCAACAGGTTTGCAGGCCAAAATAAGCGGCTGAAATATTCGAGGAGATGAGCTTCCAAACAAATTAGGTCGTCGTGGTGATGCAGCTGCAAGCGTAAGTTATTTCAGGTCGACTTGAGCACCCTACGAGCTTTAACTGAACGCCTAATTATACCTATTCCTTCAGTTTTAGGAACATCATTTTAATGATAAATTCTATCATAGGAAATTGAAACTGGAATTCTTGAAAGCATAAGCTGGCGCAGTTTCATAGTTTACTCCCTCTAGGCTAAACGCGTCTCCTCAAAGTTTTTGACTGAAACGCGTGAAAAAAATAAAAATAAACTTTAATTTACTTGCACGAAATAATTTTGAGTGAAAGATTTAACCGTAGATCAAGCTCGCCATTTGTACTTGTAACTCACTATGATGGTAACATGAATGGATTGATCCTAATCACCCAGGAAGCACACACTCTCTCTAAATAAAAGAACTATCAACGTTCTTGTAGGTCAGGGATCAATTATTGAGACATTTTCAATTTCTCTTTTGCCATTTTGTTTTTTTAACTAAACTTTCATTTTATCTAAGACTCTCTTCGCCAATATTAGTAAAAGATTTTTTGATAAATGAATTAATAAATCATTGATTATTCGTGGTGATGAATGAATGCTAGAAAGTTTTCTTTGATTCAAAAGCAGTTTAAAAAATTGTTCGTATTTTGCTAAGTTTTTTTTCTTGAGGAGGCGGAATGTGCATGTCCAGCACACCATGTCGTCCCCCTAAATTTCGACAGCAATCTCATAAGGCACAAAGCCTGCCTTTGATCCCGTGAATAGGTCGCAACGAATATTTTCGTTGCTGTGTCACAACGAATATTTGCAAACGTTCGTTTTCTCTCCCTTGACATAAGCAAAAGCTACCGCGAATATGGTGAGAAATTGAGTCCTGTCTTGATGCGCTTCATGCAAGTAATGGTGTCCACACATTTGACGATTAATATACGCTGAACACAATAGAACAAGTTTGAATAAAATATCCTATCAACTGTATTTGTAGAAATTTTTAAAATGTTAAATAGTCTTTATGGACACCCTGTACTTCCGTTCATGGGAAAAATTTCTGTCAATCTAGCTATCTCGCTTGTATGCGGTGCTGTTTATTGCAGTTGAGCTTTCTTGTCATCACTATGAAGGTTCCGACTTCTTAACTTTCGAGCGACTCTGAACAGTTACTGGCAAAATTATGCACGCTGGAACCATCGGAAGATTTCTGCATGGGGAAATTACTGAGAATCCAAACAATATTTGGTGCTTGAAACTTTAGTTGAAGCAGTTGAACATTTTTCCATATATTTTTCCTGGAACATTTGGCTGGCGTGCATGGGTTCTTAAGCCATGGAACTCCTAGATCAAAATTTCAAATAGCGACTAAACAAATATGAATAAAATGGAGGGTTAAAATTAATTGTGCTGTACTAAATAATGAGAAAATCGAATTTTTCTCTGAGACATAATGGAAAAACTAAAGATAATAAAAATATCAAAGGCATTAAGAAAACAATGTTTTTTCTAAAGAACGAAATTTTTAAATTGACAGCGTTTCTGACGTAGTGGCAACTTCATGCCCATTTATCAAATTGACGATAATTGCAGCTCGGTGCGTTTTCGAACTGCGATTTTTACTTCAACATTATTCTGCGAGTTTTAAGCAAGCTTCAAATACATTCCACACACTAAATAACTCCGACTTTACAAGAATATCTCTACGAATTTCCCGAATTCCGAGCCACAATTTTTCAAATATTTATTTGTAAAAATTTGTAATGAAGCAAATACGATTAATGTCATATTTTGCCTCATTACCTACTTTGAAATGCCAGGAAATGAACAATTGCAACGGTATTACGTCAAAACCAATTAGTTGAAATATCTCGATGGTAAGCTCATTCGAAATGAACTGCGCGCTAAAACAAGGAGGAAAATCACTTTAGCAGTTTCACTGGCATAACTTCATACTTTCAATTTCTGGTTTTATGCCTAAGGAAATTAGGAAGAGTCCCTTTATCAAATGAGTCTAAGGCTTGGAAAGTTAATATGAATTTGAGAAGCATTCAGCGCTTGTTTGAGAACACCGCCTCATCAGCGCATGAGGTATGATGGTTTGTGTCAAACGCGAGTCTTAGAAGCGACTTCGAGTTCGAGAGATCAATGGCAGAGAGGAAGCCTTTGTTTCATCAGTAGACTGAGAGAAAGCCTTGCATTTGCATGAAGACGCTTCATTGATGCTGACATCCTAAGACATCTCGAAGCTCGACTCGTGGGTCTCCAATTACGATAGATACTCAAGCTTGATCATGACTCGCTCCTCATTATCTCCATTAATTAGGAGAAGACAGCTCTCAAGCGCTCTTGGCTCTGTGTTTCGGAATGCAATTGCTCTGGAACTGCTCTTGTCAACCTTGTAACCAACAAAAACTTCGGCAATGACCACGGACGCAGGCCATGGGGTTCTTGGTACGGTCTTGAAGAATCAAACCCTCAATGTTGCCTACAAATAGAACAAAGCCTGCATCATTCGCTCAAGAGAACTGTATGTGAAGGGTAGCTTTGTTTTCCATCCTTCAGCTTATTTCAATATGTATTAAAATATTCGTGATGCATGCATCTTGGTGATGGGTAACCTTCTTCTCAAAGATGACTTGCTTTTTTCAAAGCAAAATTTTCCACGAAATCTAAAACCATGTGCGAGAATTCGAAGACATGCAAACAAAGTAAGCAAAAATGGCATCTAGTTTTTAATGAAATAAAGTTTGACAATAGCTTTCTTCAGAACCTAGCCGTAATTCGGGGAAGGAAGGCAGCAGCGGCATCCAGGGACAAATCTTAGTTCATAATCCTCTGCAAAGACAGGCTTCAAGGCTGATGAAAAGATTACCGCTGGCTCCGTCGTATTCCAATTAAAGCCTGATTTCTCGTTTGTGAGCAAGTTTGTCTATTGTTGATATCTTAAAATGATGTGGAATGAGCGTGTCCTATTATAGTGTAATCAATAAATTACAAAGAGAGATAAAATAAATTTCATCCTTTTTTATGAGTTTTTTTGTTTAGCAACCCCTAACAGGTCTAATATGAGATGATACCTATAGACATCATTATGAAATAATCACAACGAGCTAGAAAAATCAGTTGATATTTTTATACAGTTGAACTTCAGGACTTACATTTGAATTTTCATAAATTAGCTAATGCTGAAAAACCTCTCATAAGCGGCATAAAACCGCGAGAGATTGAAAACATTCGAGTATAGCCTCGTGTGATCGCGTAAGTGATAAAAATGAGGTCATTTGAAATTCGAAAAATGAAATCACCCGAACAGATCAGTTAAAACTATAGGGTATTTCTTCAGCGGAAAAAATTTTTCTTGCATTATGAACTGCAAAATAATGTCGTGAACAAGGGCATATCATGAAAGATCTGACCTCATGAATCATCACCTGTATGCATACAAAAGAATAAAATATACTGAAGAGTTACTAAGTTATTATAGACGATTTTTTCAGTTTGTTACATATGGGGGCTCGTCCGGGAGTTCTTTTCCGCTTCATCTCTTAATTCTTCCGGTGGGGTCTACTAAGAATAGGAATCTATCCGCATCATTCTTTTCACCTTTGTGTCATCTTGGTGTCTTCTTAAGTTTTTCTAAATGGACACACAATACATTACTAATGGTAGGGACTTGGGATATGAGGGCGATGAGTCACGTAAATATGTTCCTAAGTGCAAGGAGGAACATAAGCAGTCAGAGGAAAGGGAAAGAGAACGGAGAAAGCAGGTGGAGGATCTCCAGATGTTTTGTATATCATTGCATTTGTAAATCATTGTATATGTAAATCATCGCATTTGTAAATTATTGTATTTGTAAATCATTGCATTTTTTAATCTTTGCATTTGTAAATCATTGCATTTGTATATCATTGCATTTGTAAATCATTGTATTTGTAAATCATTGCATTTGTAAATTATTTTATATGTAAATCATTGCATTTGTTAATCTTTGCATTTGTAAATCATTGCATTTGTATATCATTTCATTTGTAAATCATTGTATTTGTAAATCATTGCATTTGTTAATCTTTGCATTTGTAAATCATTGCATTCGTAAATCACTGTATTTATAAATCACTGCTTCAACTTCAACCGATGAAAGAATTAATCATATTAGCCTCAAACAATCGCTTTTAAATCTTACACGCACGTGGAAAACTGGAAAATCTCAAAACATTTCTAGTGTGATTTCTATATCGCAACGTAAATTAACTCTTTCACTCTAGATTTTTTTTGTTGATAGTTAGAATTTCTTAAAAAGTTGTGAGTTATGAAGTATAAAATAAAATACACAAGGTGTTTTATGTCAGAAATTCACTTCACAAATGAATCAAACGTAAGACATCAAACTATCGATGTTTTCAAAGGTTCGGGTTGACCCAGACACATGTATTTGAAATGCATCTTTTATGTTACGTCAAGGAAAAAATTTGATGAGTGATATTTTAACTCCGGGTACCCCAGAATTTCTTCAACATCAAATGAATAGAAACCCACAATGAATAATTAATGTTATTATTATTAGGTAATGAATTGTCAGCCAATTAGTTTCTAGGAAGGTAATAAGTGCTTCCCTCAAACATATGTACGTATAGGTATACAATTCACAAATCGCCCATTTGGAAGATCTTAAGAAAAGAAGGCCTTCTTTTTGTGGGCGAACAGATCTTCATGGATTAAGTGGCTCTTACAAAGGAAACGTGCAAATGTAACTAAGGTCGAAATGTCAGCAAAATGCTGCATAGTTTATCGAAAGAATGACCAAATTCAGTAGCCGCCCGGCGCACTTTTTATGAAGACCAGTGTGGCGGCGGCGGCCCGCAGGGTCCGCTCACTCCGTGTCCACTCTAAAGGAAAAGATAGGCCATAAATAAAAGTTAAACCATATTGTCTAAACTTTTAGGTCGAATTGGCGTTACAAAATAGGAAAAGTTTTGCACTGTAATCAACTTAGAGCAAAATACTCTGGTGTTCAGAACTGCTACAGTGACGCCTGAGAGAGACAGAAGCAAGAGCCCCAGCGGGACGCGTTTTGTACGAGACAATGTGCAAGTTTGGTGCCCTCGTTCTCGGCACTCACGAAACAATGGTTATAAATAGACAGAAGAACACTTGCTAGCGGGTTTTCTGAAGCTAAAAAGAATTCGTGTTTAGAAGTTCGTGTTCAATTTCGCAGGAGTTGTTTCATTTTGAGATTTTTGGGTTTTTCACACGTTATTTTCGCACTGAAAAATGTGTCAACAATCCTCTTTACCTGAAAAATAATTTGAACTTTTGCGTCCTTTCAGTTGATCTCAGATGAAGTTTTTATTTAGGGAAGTTACAAATTTGTATTCCTGCTTGAAAGCATTCGTAAGACTCAGTCACTCTTATCAACGAATACGTTTTTTAACACGAGTCTTTTCTTCCCTTCTTGTGCTGATATTGCTTTGTCTCTTTTTAAATTCTTATATCTAATCAACTTACTATTAATTTTACCAAGTACTTTACCTTATACCAAAACCCGAGAAAACATTCGATGGATTGGTTTGATTTAGATGTTCAGTGTTCGTTGTGGGTAAAAGTCGCTGCTGTGGTCGGAAAAGACCGCTCAGAATCAGGGCGTCATTGACGTTATAGGTAACGCCCGCGCTGCGGTTGAGCGCTTGTGCCCTCTTCAGCGCAATGACAACTTATGGTGCAAATATCCCGCGAAAAGCTGCCCAGTTTTGCGTTGCTGCAAACCAGCCTAAGATGCGGGTCTCTACTACACAGATCTGCGCTTCGCATAAATAACAACGCAAATCAGAGGACTGATTACGGCGATTTCAAACTGGGATAAGTGACTCATCTCATCGACCCACCACCACGAGTGCCTTCACGAACACGCAGGACTTAATGTCCCTGTCGAGGTTATTCGTGCAGAGAAGAATGAACTTGTTGACGAACTGAAGAAAGGTGAAGGAATAATAGAGGAGTTTACAAGACTCCCTAAACTTGAAGTATGGCTCTCAGATTTAGTGCGAGGAAAAAAAGGCTGTTTAATAATGTGTCAATTCTTCTCCAATATGAAGTGTTACTCATTTTTTCCGTCGTCATCTTGCTTCCAATTATGACAAGTGAAAACGAGCCTCAATTGCGTTATCAACATTCGAATGAGAATGTGCTAGTCTGGAAATTAAATTCAAACCAGTTGATGACTACTGAAGCAGCTAAATTGAACGAAAACAGCCTAAATTAATCTGTAATTCCAACACGCCGTATACGTTTATAAGTTGTTCAGTGTTGTTCAACTTAGGCCTTTCTAGCAGTCACTCCATTCTTACACGAGGTAATTTTGCTCAACATGTTTTTCCTTTTTAGAAAACAACTACAGCGTTAATACAAAAAGCATAGAAGCTGGTCTTGCCTCTTTTCCAGCACAATTTTTTGAGCCTCATGTTTATTCTATTCGGCTCTGTGTTAGTAGTTACTAAAAGGCATTTCTGAAGTGGCATTTGCATTAGAATTCTGTCGATCCAGGGCTGCCTGTGCACCCTTTGTCCCTGCAGTGCTTGCGGTCTTCCCATTTATGCCGGGCTGCCACCCCACGCAGCTCGTGCATGCGTTCCATTTGTATATCATTGGTTTGTAAATTATTGTATTTGTACTTCATTGCAATTGTAAATTATTGTATTTTTATTTCATAGCATTTGCATTTCATTGCATTTGTATATCATTACATTTGTAAACCATTGCATTTCTAAATCATTTACTTGTAAATCATTGTATTTGTATATCGATGCAAATCCTCATAGCCGTACTCTAAGTAGCGTAAGTTTTCAAAATTTTACATGGCTTAGCTTCTTGTACAGCATTTGTCGTAGCCACGTAGACATAAGAAAACTTATACTACCTTCTGTACTGCTACGACGAAGTAGAATGTAATGAAAATTGGAGATCATGCATGCGTGAAGTATTTTTTAAGCCATCAGCTCAATCTGCGATCGAAAAGTTCTCAATTTTACGCAGCCACTTTCAGAATTTGTTGGATTTCTGTTTAGCGCAGTCGTTGTTAATTTGTTGGTTATCATAGAAGAGAAATATTATAACTTGTGGTGAATGTTGCGTGCGTTACTGGGTGTGCACATTTATAATTACTGATTGTCCTCCAAGTGTTTGATCATCCATCGAAAACCTTCGTGAAAATGAAATCTTTTCTAAAGTAGCAAAACGCAATACTGTTTAATCAAAGATTCAATGCACTGTAGTGTAAAGACAGCTTCAAATTAAGCTTGCAGTTACGACCTAAACAGTAGATGTTTTCAAACAACGTTCCCGAAATCATAAAATGGCTTCCATAACCTCACTTTGTTCCTAATGGATTCCAATTTCCTAGGAGGCTTGCAATTTTAAACGAAATTCATACAACGACACGTGCTCGGCGCCTTGACAAATACTGAGTGTGGGCCTGTATTGTGATGCCGCCTCTGTCAGTGTTGTGATCTCTGTAGCACTTACTATAACAGCACGCTTGTATTTGACGTCCTCTGCTACGCAATATTCCCCTTGGGAGACCTTTATTCACGGGCAGTGCCTTTGTCTCTCCATGTTTGTGCTCCCATTGGCTTTGTTTGTGCTACTGCAAGTGTAAGACTAGTCACTGTCTTTACCTTTGTAGCCTTTTCTTTTGATCTCTGCCAGGCGCGGCTGCATGCGCGTCGCTTGTCAGACAACGCGATGGATGCGCCTTGTCGTGTTTCACTGCAAAACTTCTGCTAGATTTAAAGTTTATCCTCTTTTACAGCTGATTTAAATTCGTGCCTTTAAAGTTGTTCTTAGCCAGGTATCCGAGTCAGTTGAAACTAAGGAAAATTGTACCATAAATAAGCCGAAAAGTTCAGTTTTACTCATATATTTATCTTGAACTTTTATGATAATTTCAGAGATTGCGTCATAGCACATTTAAATTATTATGATTGTGTTTCCTTTTTTGCTTGAACTGCTGCTGCCTCTAAAATCAGTACTATTAGTTTTGTTTCTAAATAAGAGCGAAATGCTGACACACGTTTGACTTTTTGAATATTTCTGGTTTCGGAAATATTCCGTAGCAATACTGTCTCAACTAGCGCTTTACCTTCACTCTGATGTGCTCACTGCGAGACTATCGCAAGCTTGTATATTTCTACTGAAAAATTTGGGTAGCCGATTTTTTACAGTTTTCAGGGATCTTTTCCAGATCAGCCCCGCCACTAATGTAACACATAAATTCACATACTTGTAACTTTCGAAATAATGTATCTATCGACTTCAAATTACTCACAAACGAAAGGTTGAAACATTTCTTTTTTCCGTATTGTCTACGGTACGGAAACGGTTTTCTGAAAACTACATAAATTTCTGGACATGCCAATCCGACTCACGCCTCGTCACAACACATAAGCTCACCCACTTGTAACTTTTGAAGTAATGCACCTATCGACTTCAAATTTGAAGTCGATTTGAAATTTGAAGTCAAGGTAAGTTGAAGTCGATAGGTGCATTATTTCGAACGTTAAAAGTGGGTGAACTTATGTGTTGCATTAGTGGCGGGGCTGATCCGAAAAAGATCCGTTTTCATGACCCCGTGAAATTCGGAGGGTCAAAAATACCAGATTATACCTGATCTTACACATAATCCGCAAATGTTTATCGTGTTTGAGCAGCAATTTCTCGTTTACTCTTACTAACTAAGCTTTTAAACCTAACTTTCTGGCTTCCTAAAACCCACCTCTTTTTATGAACAAGGGGCAGAACTTTAAAATTGACTAATTCAAACAATCTTCTTTTTCCGACTACCCTACTTAACTCACGGTGCTTCATCAACGTCATCAAACCTCTTCCACGTCTGGCCTCCATCAATAGCAAATCAACTGAGAACCGCCGGATTACTCGGCTTTACGTTCGTTATAGTACAGCAAGCTTGTAGGTCGGGTTCTCGCATGTAACCAACGACGTCAAGTTTAATAACCACTACTATAGTTCATTGAATTTTACCTCATGTCAGAAATAAAAGTACGGATGAGCAAAAAAGCATAAACACGAATGCCAAACGTTTGAAAAATATTTTATTAAAATCATGAATAATGCTTAGGCTGTGAACACGTTCCGAATTAGTTTGAAATTTTGATGCGCTAAGCAATGCTCCTTTTTCTACTCGCATCTTGTTGACTTCAAGAATACAATTTGCACTAGCCTTCCCCTTAGCTGTCTCATGTCAAAACTGTATAATGTACCATGACGACGTATTATAATTATGAATAAGGTGCTTTTAGTGTCTTCGTCTAATATGTTGTCCATATTTTCAGTTAAATTCTAGACATTGAGTTTGAAGTTATTTCAATGACTTCTAGCTGCACTTGAAAGGTTGATGAATTTTAGATGCAAACCTTCTAGTGATGCTGAAAATAACATGTTATTTTATTACAACAATGCGCCAGAGTTCCAAGAATCTTTGTACGTCATAGTTTCAAATTACCCTTAGTATTTTATATTTTAAATATTCCTAAGGGTCTTTTTTAGGTAAATTTTATATTAATTATTATTTTCATGCAGTAGCTTCTCTAATCCCCTCATTTTTCAGAGGTGTTAAATTCAAAACTTCCATGAACTTGCTGTAGCGCTTACTCTGCCTCTTTATTCCCTTGCAGGCATCATAGCTACAAAATTTCTCTAGAAGTAATGTTCAAGATGACTGATACTGATGATCATTAAGTGGATTAATTGTTTATTCAAACTGATTCACTGAATTCTCTACTACTACTAGTAAGTTTTCCGTGGATGGTAAGGTAGTAGACTTGGGATTTTAGCATCCAGTTGTCAAAGGTGTAAAGCTAGAAAGAGGTAAGGAAGCTATACACAGGGAACAAAAACATACAGTCCTTTGTGTAAACATTTTACTTCAGAAAAGTTAATTTTATTACCTACATTCAAAGGATCTGACTTGCTAATGGCGACCAAGGCAAATCTGTCCAGCCAGTAACAATTTTCCAAAGCTAGCTGGTTACGTTGCACCTTAATTACTTTCACTTATGGTACAGTCGTGATGAGTTTCAACTCAAAGATAATCGCTGGCTTTAGCGAGTTCAGTTTTAGCTATGAGAAATGTTTGTGCTCACAGCCTTGCGCTTTCAAGCACACCGCATGCAACTGCTAGAACAAGACGATACTCTTGAACAGAGCGTCATCTTGCCGCCGCTTCCATTCCCACTGCCTTGATAGTACTTTACGACAAGTTTAAGCTCACAGCAATCATGTGTTTGTATCCTACCGCCTTAGGTGCTCGATTGCTATGCCTCGGACGACCACGCCTCATCTCGATATCTGAACCACGTTAGCTAAATTGACAATATTTCTCCCCAAAATTAGTCAAATCACAGAAAAAAAATTAAATTGTTGAGAGAGAGTTAAATACTAATCAATTTTTATTCCGACATTTCATCTAAAAAAACAGTTGAGTAATTTTAGCTTGAAAAAGAGCAATCGAGCAGCCTTGCCTCGCAACAGCATGCAGTCCCAACTCCGTCCCTCCAATTCCACATGCTGCGGCCTCGCCTTGCTTCCCGCGTAGTCGCAGACGCGAGACAACTCAGCGTCTTCCCTTGTACTCCCAGTAGGGCCACAATTTTTTACGGTCATGGCGAGATGAGGACGGGCGATGTGCTCCAGAACTCTCATGTTTATGGCCCCACTGCTTTGTGAGAGTTATTCTTGCATCCACGACCACCACATATCCAACTCTTATCTATATGGTCTTATAAAGGAACTTATTTACCTCCTGGCGTGGCAAGCCATTTCTTGCGAGTGTTGCCGTATTTTTTGGCTCTCCATCTCACAGGATGAAAATACCAAGTGCTTTCTATTAGCAGAGAAATTCTGGCACACAAGTTCTCATGGCCTGAGAAGTCATCGGTGAACGAAGAAAGGCTGCATCGACGCAACCTACCTAAGCAAGCTAACATTTGAAAAATTCAAGATTAATCACGGCATTGCTTTTTAATTTGCACTTCATTTGCAAATTAGTTGATAGTTGATCTGAACTCAGTTTTATTCCCAATCTTCAATCCTTAATCAAATTTTTAACACAGAATTTGAAGCGACAATGCTTCGTTACAAGTTCTGCAGTAAAAATTTTGTTATTCATATGGTCTTCTGTTGTGTTCATTGATGCAGAAAATATTTCACTTACCGTTTTTCTATAAATTTTTCCGTAGATTAAAGTGCATAAGAGTTAAGTTCGAAACTATTTAAGTAAAAAATTTGAAGTCGGCAGACTCGTAGAATAAAAAGTTCAAAAGAAAACCTGGTAGGAAGTTTGAAATTTAAACACTGGCAAATAAAACTTTCTTTATAACTTGGAAGAAACGAAATATTTGATTTTCTTAGCTATTCTATTACAAAGTTGAATGAAAGATTAAAACTCCTTAAGCGGACTTCCAAAATCCACCAGTTTGGTGTCATCTGAGGAATTTCTATTTAAACATTTCATAGTCTTCTAAATTGTTATTGTTCTATACATCCTTGAAAAATTTAGCTGCTTACTCCATTATTTCCATAATTTATAGCAAAGCCTATTTCACAGTTAGATTTTGCCTTAATAAATTACCTTTAAAACTTAGACACTTCTTCACCCAATTAAAATTTACTATACCCATTAGGTGTTGTGAGTTAGGTTTCGAAAAGTTATTTATTCAAAATATGAAACCTCGTAAATTAAACAGTGGTTTCACCCCTACCATCGCTTATGAGTAGCAAAATCATTTTTCCTCATTTTTTTGCACAAGTAGAAGTATTAACGTCTCCTTAATGTATACTTAATTACCTTGCGTTGTTGTAAAATGTTCTTTCTTCTATCATTTCTTTCACATCCTAAGATTCACTAGTTTCCTCGAGCAAATATCAGGGCATAAAATTTATTTATCTAGATTTTTAATACAAGTCAGTTTTTGGGCCAGATCATAAGCCCGAAGAAGATTGTTAAAGGAAATAAACTTTCGAATTCTCAAACATGAGAAAATTTACTAACCGATTAATGTTATCAATGAATAAAAATTATTGATGACGCGAAGATAACGATTTAGGAATGTTTGCATTTCTGCAGTCGCAGGATAGTCATAGATGCATTCGCAAAAAGACACGACATTGAGTAAATGAAATATTAGAAGTGAAAACCGTAGACTTTTAAAGAATTTCAACCCACATGAAATCGTAAAAGTTTTGTCTTAATATTCAATCATGAAAACTATAATGCGAATTTGAAAAAACGTATAAGTTTTTGCAATTTTGTTTAACAGAATTCTTTAAAGAGTACGATTACAACAGTTCTGGCAACTCAACCTAAGCATAATTTTAAAATTTGCAATAATATAGCAGTTCATCTGGTCATTGTCATCTGATACACATGAGAAAAAATCCTTTTCGTGGATGGCCCTGAAATTTTTTTCTCCAGCAATCATTACTTCAGCTCATAAAATCATCACAACAGCTCTCAATAAGCTTTTCAATCTTCATTCTTTCTCTTTTAATTATATTTTGGGAGTACTCGCATTTTCAACAATACTCTGGAATTAAATTTTAAGAATCTGATAGTAGAATGAATGAAATTTTCGACCGGTTCATTTTTGCCATGACATTAAATAACTGTATCAATGTTTATCATCTATAAGTTTCATTAATAATTACATTTGCCCACTATCTGGAAGCAAACGAGAATTTTTTTCACAATATTCAGAATGAATTACTACAATAGCATTTTGTACAAGATTTCAATACTCTTTTTAACACTGTTTCCATTGATTATCATTTCAATCCATTATATGTGAAATACCCAGAGTACATTATGATATTTTGATATTTTTCGAAAAATTTTCTTGAACCCAGATCTAGACTGTTAGAAAAGTTCTGTCATGGTATTCATTTTTCTCTTTTCGAAAGGAATTACTGTATACAAAATGTCTTCCCTTTTCTTCCTGGACTCCTTTTACACTAAAATGTTGAAAATGTAGAATGTTTGAACATTTTCACTCGGGAAAAAGTCCAACGTTTGTTAACGTATATCAGCAACTGTAATCACTTATATTATAATTAATGAGAAAGTTCCGTTAGAAAATGTGGTAAATTTGCTTTGTAGAAACTAATTGAACTTTCTTCAAACACTCGGCTTAAGCGCTCAAGATAGCATCGTTAGAGTAGTTATATTGTAGCTTTGCCTTCGTAATAAAAATATACAATATTCCTATATCTTGAGAGAAGATCGTTCCTGGAGTACCCAAAAAGAAAATAAAACTTGACACCTTCGTTGGAACTGCTAGCCGAAAATTAACCTCCTAAAATGCAGAATTTTCGACTCCAACTGAGGAGCCAAATGAAACTGAGAATTTGGTGGATCTCTGAACTCCGACTGAGTCAGTCAAGATAAATCAAGAATTTTGTTAGCGAGAGCTGAACAAGACAGAAGCGGAGCCCTAATCTCCCGACGTTTGACCTCACAGGTTCCCCTTGGAATACAGATTAAATCCCTGCCCGGCAGACCAGGCTCGTTGGATGCTAGCCGAATAAAATAAAGCTCCATTTCAGACACGAAAACCTGGAGAAAGTAAAAACATTTTAGTTTTGCGAGTGAACTAGAGTAACTTTTCTTTGTTAACTAATTAAACCATTCACTTACTTTGTCTGTTGCTTTTTATTTACTGTTATATTACTGTGGATTTACTGTGTAATATTTTCATATCTACAAAATTTTTAATTATTATCTGAGAATTCAATGGCATCGCTGTGAAAATACTCGCGATAATTCATTTAGGATTCACATCAGATTTTAAATGTCAGCCTTTTCCATTTGCATCAAAGGATTAAATAACTCGATGTTCCAAACACTAATCCTTCGTGCCGAAATGAATACGAGAACGTCTCATTTTAATCTTTCCTCTGTAGGGCGAGTGACGCTACACATTCTAAGGCTACAGGACTACATTAAGCCCAGTCTCACGCAGCAGCCCAGCTGCAATAAGCTGGGAATCGGTTTTCTTTAGATGATGCCGTCTCGCATTGAAAGTCTACTCTCATGGATCGAGTTAATAAACACAGAAGGACTGACTGTTGAGTGAACTGGGTTTGCACGAAGGGGAGGACTTTGGAGTGCACATAGCGTGTACAAAGCAAAGAACCATCGAGGTACAAAGTGCGTACAGAAAAAAGTACTATGGAGTGGACAAAAAATAAAGGACTAGGGAGTGAACAAGGAGATTATGAAAAAGTCAAGGACTGAGGAGCACACACTGAATATAAAAAACACACCACTAAATATTGTAAATGAAGAGTACAAAGCCAAGAGCTATGGGAGCAGGCATGCTCTTATTGAGCACATAAAAATGGTTTTCAAGCGAATTGCGTTCCAAAAATGGAAAAATGTACTGTAAACACAGTTCAACAAAAAAATTTTATTGGCTGGCAATCAACATGCTGTCATTATTTTACAATCACTGATGCTGTTGGTAATGTCTCTAACAAGAAAAATGTCTCTCTCTCATCTATAAAAAAACACACACAGAAGACCTGAAGTCTTAGACCACATACATCATTCTTCACTCTAAGGCTCAGTTGCGAAATTTACTTCAAAATTGTATTTTAAATGAATCAAGGTTAGTGTATCATTTTCAATGTGAGCAGCACCCGCAATTATGATTTCGTTACTCCAGTGAACAATTATTCTTGTAGTCGAACGACTACTGTATAGTGTGCCTCTCGTTGAAGTGTTGATGTCCTGTCGCTCTGTCATTTAAAATGATTGATGATGACTCTGCCCACGTTGCTTGCAGCTATTCTGCAAATCCGCGCGAGCAACATTCTGTTTTGGTTGCATATTGCAAATGCGTATGTAGTTGATATCAAATTCCAAAACATTAAACACGAATTACACCTCCTACTTAGTTGCCTTTGATTTGTTTTGGTTGCATGCATTTTTTAGACCATGATTAATTTTTGTGGGTTTGAACGCACACCGCATAAAATCTACCTCATGTAAGATCTTCTTCTTACGTTGCCACACGGCTGGAAGACCTCTATAAATATTGAATATAAGATTTGGAGCAGCTTGCCTTTACCTTGCCTTGGCCAGGATTGGTCACGCTACCCTCTGCTGAAGTTGGAAAAAAGAATAGTGGCGAACTTGAAGCTGTCCATTTGCGGAGAGTTCCTATCTGACTCTAGGTATGGGTCTGCTGACGTGGCAATTAGCGACAGGGTTCTAGTTTTATGTGATAAATTTTGAATCAGGTCCTTGGACTGCCTTCTGTTTGTGATATTCGATTTTTTCATTAGGTTGACGATGGCTTAAATTATCTAGCTGATATTTCCCAATTAGAGACAAGGCTTTTGAACTGATCTTAACTAGCATAAAATCTTCATAAAATCCCCGAGTGAAAAGTGCAAGAGTCACCTGCTTATCTATCCTCACAGTGATGTCCTGCTTACCTACCGAATTCTGTTCAGCTGCTTGCAGACCGTCGGTACTCCCACATAATCCTGACAACGGTGTTTTAAAGTTGGAAAACTTTCTAAGGGAAGTCAATTTTTACAATGAAATTTCACTTCACACTGTATCCTAACGACAAAAAGCAAGGAAAAATATTTCGCAAGATAATTGTTTTAGTAAAACGGTCAATAAGAATACAGATGATTTTATTTCAGTTGTGACTGAACGCCGCAGCTACCGCCACCTTACATGCACGAACTGAAGGTGACGAGGCAAAGAACTTGTACTTTACTTTCTTTTTTTCATTTGCCACCAGGAACTACTTTAGAATTTTACCATTCAACCATTTGTGCACGGGGAGTATAGATATTTATCAGTGTTTTAATGAGGTGAACACACTAAATGTTGCATGGTTCCACCGTTTAGGCATCCACACTAAAACATGAATGAAGATTTTTTTAAATTTACAGAGCCTTTTTAGTCTAGCTGAAATAATTTCGTACAGGCTTCGTCGTTTCAGTCACAAACTATTTATCTGCATATTTACAGAAGATGCGTTGGCTCACTGGACCAAATGGAAAAATAATGCAAGTTCACAACTTGAAGAAAACCGAACTTCAACTGATATTCAAGTCTACATGTAAGGGATCCTATTTATTCACAAAAGACTTGATTAAAACTAAAGATGGAATACAATTTCATAACAGTTTTATGGAGTGGAACTGGAGTTCTATTAATTTTTTCCGTTGACCACAATGCGGCTCCCCATAATGCGTGGCGAACACGATTTTTTCCCCTGGGTTAGTATGTTAGAGAAAACAAATGTTGCCCCGGAAACATACGTGATTCTTCTGGATTCAATATTCAACTTGACACAACGATACCTGAATTCCGTTCGATAGACGAGCTAAATCACACAGTTTATGTGCGTTTTTGTGGGGTAACACGATGCAGTTAAATACATTTTCATTAGGGTCGAAATTATTTTGAGGAATGCAAAATCTAATAACACACCAATCGATTCAATATCAAAATTAGGCTTTAAAAAATTCATTTCCAATTCAAAAGGTTAGAAAACACTTGATGTCGAAGTACGGTTCACTTTGTTTCAATTTAAATGTTGGGTGTTCATTTCTGCTGTCGAGTGCAAAAAAACAAGTACTGGTCCTTTTTTTTCGTTAATCATTGTTAATAACAAAGAATCCTCGCCATAATTCTGATGTATAAAACAGCATATAAAATTGGCGTAATACTGGGGAACAAACATTTATAAATTTCTTATTATACCGAAACAGTGGCTAAACTCACTCATAATAACAGTCAGAGGAAGCCTCAAATCTGTTTCAAATCTTCAATTCTTAGGCTTAAAAATATTTTTGCAACTACCAGGCTTAAAAGCTTAAAGTTTTTTCTTAATACCGCTTGAGAGACTTCGCATTCATCGCTCCGCAATTTGAATTACATTCGCAGTCTTGTGCAGAGCTCTAAATATATGCTACGAGGTCGACTACCTTGGTTCTCGCTGAGTTTTAAAGACCTGGAATGACGAGAGAAGGACTTCGAAAACGATAGGAAAAATCAGAGAGCACGACGCTTGAGTTCAGTAAGTGGCTCTAAAGAGAATCATTGGGATCAGATGTTGGAGCTGGCTCGACCTATGAGCTTCTTAGCTCCGATTTTCAACATGATTCTCCCTTCGAAATCCTTATTCGATATCTGGTCTCTGGAATTGATAGAGTGTAGCCAAGTGTAACACAAGTCTTGGGTAATAGAAATGAAACTCTCTCGGAAATTATACTTTGGTGATTCAATAGAAGACAGGGAATAGCAAAGTGGCTGGGATGTGTACTCTTCAACTGAAGCACGTTGTTTGTAAGATTTATTAACCGCTTTATTCGTTCTCAAAGCGTAGCAATGAATTGGAGAGACAAACTAAAAAATCGCATGTTTCAAAATCGTTTCAAGCAATACCCGAAGGAAAAAAAAGCCTTTTAAAAAACATTGCTTTCATATCGTGGTTTGAAACATCAGCTTGAGTTCCCCATACTTCACACAGCTGAAAAATTATTCAATGGATCCATTTCACGGTCTTTTCCGGTATCAAGGGCTGGCGCACAACAAAACACAGGACCTAATAGCATTTATCGGACGGAAATGACAGCGTTGGCAGCTTTTTTCAATTAGAGGATCGGTTTTCTCTTCAAAAGCGAGCAGATCATCAATCACTGGAGCAGCGAGTTATGGGGTCATGCCAGCTGCGGACAGCCTGTTTACGAGGGCGTGTGAATTAGCAAAGCTTCCGATGAGTTCTAATTTTTCTCTGAAATTCAGCCTTCCGTGAAATTGCCAATTCACTTCGACCAAAGTACGTGTCAAATCATGCGTAGAGAGGTTGCAATGAAACCAAAGAATATCACTCATTCTTCTATTCACCCTTCTAAAAAACTAGTGGCTCCTAATATTCACCTTGAATGTGAGTATTTTTATAAAGTTCCCGTTGTAAAAATTTATTGTGACGAAATTAATACAAGGTTTACTTTTTAAATGGTAAATATTGACATTTAACATCATATTAAGGACTTAACCCAAATTGAAATAACACACCATGGCTTACATGGGTTCCAGATGTTAGTTAATTAAACAAACATAATCCTTGATGTTAGTAAAATTTTCTGAAAGTGGTACAAAAACTAAAAACAATTAAATTCAAAAATCCTAAACCTCTTACTTCTTTTTTAGCGTCATGTTTTAAAATGTTGTGCAGAAATTAAAAAGTAGATTAATGTTGACGAGGATGATTTTATCAGTATTGTGAGTTAACCACAATGTTGAAACCCTTTTAATATAAAAACCATAGTCAAGTCCCTTATATGGGAAAATTTTAATTCAAGTGTAACAGTCATTCAGGCATTAATTTTTCTTTTTTCCCCTTCGACAACTAACTAGATTCATTAAAGGTTGGTATGCAGAAGAATTACTGAAACAAGAATACCAAAGCATAACTGTTCTTGCTGTTGGTACCACAGCAACTTGCAGAAAATGAAACTAGCTTGCAATTTATAAATCCCAAAATGTAGCCGCATTTGACTTGGTCTATCTCTAAGGCAGGAGAGGCTCGAAATTCGAGCAAGGCTTGGTGTCTGGAGGCGCTGGAACGGCACCGCAGATTGGAATATCTGGGTCTTGTGGCAACAGCAATCAGCTTAAGGGACCAGCGTAAGTACTGACCGTCCTCCCAAAGAGGACCTGGAAAACCTTTAAAAAATCCCTCCTTCGTGCTGGTCAGCTCGCGCTGCTAAGCTGCCAGCCTTCTCAATTGTTGAGAGTAAAGGATATTTAATTGGGCATTACGATTCTTTTGCCTTCCTCGATGGCTTACTCAAGACGTTGGTGCTCAAGAAAAAGAGGAAAAGATTTTTCGTGTTTCAAGCGTTGCTGTAAAATACTGAGGCAGTGATAAATTCGTGTGCAGTTTATAAGTTCATATTCTCTCAAATGTATTGAGAAATCATTCATTTAAACGTGTTGAACGAATTCAGCATATGAAGTGTTCTAGTCGTTATAACACTGAATCGACAAAAGGAAATTTCTATTATGGAAACACAAAACAACTGTAAAATTAATTTGAAATTAGCATGAACGAATGGCAAGTCTCGTGCTTGAAAACAGCCGGCGGCGATTACATCAATGGTTTAACCCTCAATGGACTCCAATTTTCAGTAAAGGTAAAAATTAATTAGCGGAGATGACGGACTCCACTTGGATAGAAGTTGAGCCTAAATCAAGGTTTGACGGACTCAAGTGTCGTGCTAGCCTGCGAAGGGGCTTATCTGAGCTCACTTGGACAAAAGTTTGTTTGCCCATTGAAAGTTCGCTTGGCCTCTCAAATTTACTTTTCAGATTCCAAACTTCTTGTGGGTCGGTCGCATCTAAACGAAACTCTTCAAAGGCTGTTTGATTACCAAGAAGTCTGACTCTAAATCGGCCGAGTAAAATCTGCATGGCCAGGGTATGACACAGAGGCGTAAAATCATGATGGAGAATTCAACATCAAGATGTATTTTCTCAAGTACCTTTCAAACAGTATTGTCCCTGAAATCATCAGTCGATATATTGACGTCTGAAATGAAGGAATCAGTTACCAACCCTCAAAGTAGCGTATTTCATTTTATACGCTGTTGTTTTGTGGTGTATCACATTTTTTTCGATTTTAGCAAGATGTGATAATCTTTGAATCATTAGCAAATCTCTCGACTATTATTGCCCCTACTTCCTCTCCACTATATCCTCGCGAAGCTGGTTGCACAGAAGAACTAGCCAAAATTAGCAGTTTTTTAACCGATCTTGGGCAGTTGCAGAGTTTGAACTTGTCACGAGAGTGAACTTGAACTCGACCAACTTTTGACGCAAAAACAGAAAGAGTGAAAACCGCCAGTTTCGTGTTAAAACCGTTTGAGCTCCAAGACGACTGCGTAGAAATTACTAAGTACCTTGACTGATGAACATGTCAGAGTAACCTTTTTTTACAGAAATTAGAGTATTCGTTTGAAAAGTTGGAACGATGGTCGATGGTATTATAGTACGTCAATACCGTTAATAAGAAGTACGTGCGGGTTCCCACATTCGTCATGAATCCAGCACCTGCTTTCCTTGTTAATAATGTAATTTCAACTGCTGGCAGACGGTAAAATTAATTATTTTTCTCAATTTCCAGCATAAAACACAGGGAAAATTTTGATCTCGGCTCAATGGAAAAAATTGTACATGCCCTATTCTAATAAGTTGTCCTCAAACTTTTACCGCCGTATTTGGTTTTCGCTGCCACAGGATAACTTCCGCAGGAGTACCTTACACATTAACTAGAAAATTTTCAACAAAAAATTTCATCTGAAGATGTAATATTATTCAGAACTTGATGACTTGAACGTGAGGATGAAAGCGATTAACAACTTCAAGTTCCGGTTTAAGTCGATATTCAAGCCTCGTTATAATTCATACATCCACTACTCGAGTCCCAAACTCTGCGCCCAAATTGTCTCCTTGGCGACAAGATTAAGCAGCGAACGACAGCCGGGAACTCTGACGTCTGGAAGTGAAGGGGAAATATTCCAGAAACATTCTATGTAATATACCTGAAATTAATAATTTAATAGTAACAATTGTACTATAATTAAACGTCACAATTTGATGCATTAATTACGAACAACATTCGTCGTTATTAAATCATTTTTAAGTTAGAGCTAGAATGTACTCGCACAACTGTCCCTGATATACCCGTGAAACTGTTCCTAAATAAACAGATGTTATACCTCTTTTTCTTTTTTCAATTCCGGTATTTTTGCGGTGGAAATACTTGATTAAATTTGAAGAAATGCAAATGAATTGACTAAAAATATTGTCATTATGTTGAATTCAGACGTTTTGTTAACAAAGAGAGTGGAGACTAGAACACATATCAAACACGAAAGAAACTGAGATGTTGCAAACGGCTTAGGAGGATGTTTAAACTTGCTCACTCCGTGGTCCTATCAAACAAAATAGTATCAACTTCTGAGGAGTCAATTTGTTACCACTTTTTCCTAGTATCTTTTTAACCCAATTCGAATGCAGATAAACAGGAGCATATGTTTCGGAAACTTTCATTTCGTCCGGATGATGGGTCAACTGTAGGTAACTGGACCCAGTTTTCGAAGAGCTTCTACGCTCCTGCAATGGATATCCACAAATTCTAAGGCGAGAGAGAGCTCTAGGTAACACTTGGCATCGAGTCAGTAAAATATCTGATGCTAGAAAGCCAAGTGATGTTTCGATCACATGTGTAAAATTTTTTGTCCTAAATTTCGTATTCTATTGATGAAAGAGACAATGATACGAAGATATTATTTTACTGGAGGCTCTACGCTAGAAGCAAAATGTAAAAATGTTTCATATTTTGGAGGTTTGGGAACAAGATGGAACGAGTAAAATATTTCAGAAGAACTGCTTTTTATTCAGCGCTTCTTCACAGACTCCAAGCACATCACACTACAATTATACACATGTGAAAAATCTGCAGCTGCCGAGTGTCTTGCTCTGTCTTTCATATCCTTTCCCGAGCTATTTCCTCAGATTCCTGTCTGAAAGGTGTGCCTCAGACTCGTTAATTCACTTGAAGAGATATCAGAGCGGAGCTCTGGAATGAGTCGATTCCTTCTTTGAAGAAGATTTGATTTCTTGTTGAGCAAGCCAGGCTTCTGAAGGGATTGCGCCGCTTTCAAATTGTGTGTCCCAATCTGGCATCTTCTAAGCAGTGTCAATGGACCTCAGATCAGCTCGAAATCAGACCCAAATCTCCCTGTAGAAACTTCGTGCACATCGAGAGCAGGAAACTCAGCTCCAGATGATCTCGAGGTTCTAGTCTTCGCGAAACAAACTGGAAATGGGACAATTTTTTCAAGATGACACTCGGATATGATGGAGTTTCGAGTCGAACTCGAGAGTAGTTCTCAAGGGTGTGCCATGGAGGAGGGTGAAGCGTGAAGGAAGAGAACCGGGCGGGTACGGAGCCGGTAGGAGTTGAGGAAATGAACCAATGACTTGGAGGAAATTACGAGGAGGGTGACTCTAGCGGGGTACAAGAAAAGAAATTAATTACCTGCAAGAGATTTAAAATGGTGGCATAAACCACAACTTGGGTCGTCTATTTATTATTTCGAGTCTGAAATTTAGGGGTGGAAATGAAACATCGTTCTCGCTGAAATTGTGAATGAAGCAGAAAATGTTTTGGCAAGTCCATTTTCACGGCAAGCAAGGAAATTGGGATTGAGTTCTGTGTACGGTAGGCTGCAAAGGAATTAAATCCTGATAATTGGCGAAACATCGCTAATCCGTTGTATTTGACTAAAGTAACAGCACTTTTTGAAATTTTCTACTGGTTAGTGGTGCACACATGTGCACCACTAGCAAAATTGTTCATTTACGTAACGGCGTAAATAAATAACATTTCAATTTATTCACTGCCTTTTTCAAAATAGATGTTAGCGTAGGAGGTAAAATATCATCATGCAATTTTATTTTCCCTGCTTCTTTGAAACGACAGGACCTGATTCGACTAATAAAGTTGGTTTTAAGTGTTGCTATTTACAACCTAACTTTATCGACCGTTTCAACCACGCAAATGTACTCAATGTGCTAAAATATTAATAATCATAGAGCGAGAAACATCATAAAAATTTATTAACGTATAATTAAGCAAACGACAACTTTATGTGCTGAAAATCATCAATAACATATAGAACGCATGCAAAATAAGAACAAAGTTTGAAAACAGTTTTGCCTCTTTTTTCAGGTTTTAGATTTTCATAAGTACCAAATTTTATTGTGGAGTCTTGAAGCTGTGGAGTCCTACAGTTCAAGAGGTAATGCGAGTACTGTAAAATGTAGGATTTACAACAGAAGTAAATGAGTATCCAGTCGCGGGAATGATCTAACGCGTCTGCTGCCCTGCCACCATACAGTATAATGGGGAAATCTCAGCGATGTCTGCTATTTATTATTCAATTTTACACGAAGCTGCACGTTAGTTTGTAAATGTTGTCACTTCATTCTATATATTTAAAAGTGCATGATGCATTTTCTGAACACGTTTACTTTTTAAGTTTTTTCTAACTAGTGTACCCAGCCCTAAGGAAGCAGATGCTTTAAAAGTATACATTTTTAAAATATTCTATAATATTCTATAATTGAGCTGAACGGAGATTATGAGTGATGGTATCACTTTAGAAATGCATGACCACGGCATTACGCTTCACAGAAATTGGCACATGACTGATGCTGCACTGCATCCGTATGGTTCACATGTGCACTAACTATCGGAGTAATGCATGCCCTTCTTTACCATGATATATAAGGTCACTGCGGTAGCGAAGTGAGATGATCGAGAAAATCAAGTTTAACACTATTTCTCATAAATTGTTTGGCCTTGAAAAACACTTGCAGCCGCTGTTATTAGGAAAAGTATCATTACTTTTATTTAATTATTTTAATTTAATCATTTAATTCCCAATTGGAAAAGTACCATGATTCAGAACCAAATATAGCATCGTCAATACTCGGCTATGGAAACACTCACAAAATCCTAGAACTGTATTATTGTGGATGGTACCTAAAATTAGAAATAAATCTGATGAAACAATAATTCTATCAGTAATAGAATTAATTAAATCGAACCTGAGAATACATGTAGAAGTAATAAACTAACACAATTATCAATAATATGGACAAACATCTCCTGATGGAAACCAAACTAACCCATAAGCAAACTGACAATAACAATGCTTAATGTAACCTAAAAGAATCAATATAACTAACAAGCCTAACGCTGCGAGTTTATGGCCAAACATGTCCTGGTGCATGCAAAACTAACCTGCAAGCAATATTTTCAATAATAATCCATAACGGAACCGAAAGGAACAAATATAACTCACAAGCGTAACACCGCATGCATTTCATCAAACATGTCCTGATGCAAACAAAACTAAGCCACGAGCAATACTGACAGTAACAATCCATAATGGAACCCAGAAGAATCGATATAACTAACAAGCCTAACACTGCACGTATACTTGAGAACAAAGCGCCGAGCTACAAGCGCAGTTGTCACATCGAGAGCGCGTCCAGCGACTGTCGTAAACGCCAGCGCTGTCCTCGAGCAAGACTTCAGACATGCCCTTGCTTTCATGGAACACGAGTTATGGATCCAAAGAACTCCATTGCAAATGTTAGCCACCATGAATTCTTGGTTTTTATGAGCCAACTTTACGAATTGGCTCATTGGAACGTGAATATACGCTTCTTAACCCCATTCTTTTATAGCGTTTGAAATCTTTTCTTTTTTCAATGCCCACGATTTAAAATGCTTTCCTGGTGTTGAATTTTCTTGAAAGTCTTTGGTATCGAATGTTCTTCTTTCAGCGCAGTTTAGAGCAACCAATAACAGGAGAGGAATGGCGAGCCAGAAAGAGTTCCAGCAGACAAACTTCTGTCTTTAAAGGCTTTTGGATGACTCCATTGTTCCGGGACGCGTTTCGGAACGTCGGGATGAAGTTACATCCGCGATGGGATGCCTCGGTTTCCGAAGGAAAAAACGGTATCATCCACAAGGTTTCTGACATGATAGCGAAGATGGCATAGATCGGGATAGGGTTTCGCTACCGCAAGAAGGCTCAATATTTCTCAAACATTGATGTTATGCAATATTGCAGGGTGATTCATGAAGGAATGCCCATTGTCTGCTCTTCAGTAAAGCGTCTCGTACAGGATGCATTAAAAAACCAAGGTTCACCTCTCACTTGATGCAAAAGTGTACTGTCTTCAACCTATGCCATTTAGCAGCGTCATGTGTTTATAATTTTTTACAAATGGTGAGAGTAGTAAAGCTTTGAGTCTTTATTTATTTTCATTTTCATGTTGCTATCTACCTCTTCCGTTTCTTCTCTTTTATCTTTTTCAGAGTTTTCTTCTCATTTCCCTCCATATTGAAAGAATGAATCTTGAGCCACGGCCATCCACAAATACTCATAACTAACTTATACTCAGAATACTCATAACTAACACTTCTTTGACAAAATTTCGAACCCATCACCCATGCATCCCACAGAACAGACCTCATTTGGGGGATAGGAGCACAAAACGGCTAGTAAATTTTCGAATTGCCTCAAGATCTTTCCGGGACTATTTTAAACACTCACTAAACAGACAAACTTCCCAAAGGAAGGTCTAATCAAGCAAAAGAAAATAAAATAAAATCATTCAAAAGCCATTAAGTAGGAGGAAAACTGCTAGGACCTGGTGTTAGAGTGCTCAGGGCTGAAATGCGGCGATAAAATAATGACAAAAACATTAGAAACTCACGTGGCTACGGAGAGAATGAAACCCTAACAAGTCAGTTCAACGGTTTGTCTAGTTTAAATTATTTAGCGAACTTAAGTAGAAGTTGTGAAAATTGGCTTTTCGTCGATAATTCAACATCAAGATAACCAGTGAAAGAATTCAATCTGTAGAGCAAGTTAGCATAAAAAAATTAAAACCTAAAAAAAATAAGTTGTAGATTTAGTACGCACATCTTATAAAACTAAAGATAGAGACACTCTCCCGAAGTCTGTAAAGACTCTCAAATTTATAATTTTACGAAAAAATTGCTCTTTAAACCTTTAAAGATATTGATTTATCATACAATGGAAAAAGGGGTGCGTCCTTTTCTTTGGACTTCAGAAAGTCGTCAGTATGGCAAGAATAAATAATGTCTTTTCGCGGAAGTGAAATTGTTATTGAAGTCATCAATCTTAAGCGCCATAAAAAAGGAAGATATTCTACGAATACTTTTAAATCATTTAAATAATATTTTTCAAAGCATAAGCACTCCTAAAATAAAGTTGAAAAAATTATATCTAAAATGCTCATCATGTTGACAACATTCAAATTTAGTATTAAATAAAAACTGAAACCCATCCAACTTGAGCTATAAACAAAAAAAGACAGGCAAGTGAGCCATATCGAACCTTTCATCAATGCAACACGTAACTTGGTTCAAGAAAATAAAATTTTATTTTCTTCATTCCAATCTGTTTCGTAAATCACATTATTATAAGCCGACAATGCTTATGGCAAATATTGAAAAACTTGAATGATATACAGCATTAAATCATAACCGTTGTCCCTGAAAAAACTAGTGAAAATACAATGGTGGTCGTCGAACTGTTTGACTTACTTTGACCATGAACAACCTTTCTCAAAGCTCACTAAATTCAAATACACCAAAGGTTTCGCTAGAGAAAATCCCGACCGAATACCTCTATGATACATATCAACAGCTTTTTATTAAAATTTCAAGAAATTAGTAAATAAAACCATCAGTTATCATTCCAATAGAGTAGCATTGCAATACATAGAAGCAAAATTTCAAAATTTTGTAGAAGTAAAGCAAAGTTAGTCTCAACTGTCAGTGTAAACGAGTAACGCGTTCGTATCAGATTAAATAAAATACATTTTATTAATTTACCACAGCAGTGTTTATCGCAAAATAAGTCGAACGAAAATAAAAATTTCATCAATATGGTTGTCGCTTCTCAGGAAATTTTTTTCAAATTTCCTTCAGGGATAATAGGTGTTCAGTTTTTCTTCCAGGAGACGAGAACTTCAACTAGTTCTCTCTTAGTAGAAGAATCTAGACTTGGTTTCTCATTTCAAAACGTTATTTTCTCCGATATATTTGTCCAGCTTGACGACAGCTTTCCTTCGACATTTTCAGAGGTACAGGAATGCTTGATCCACTTTCTCCTCTCAATTCTTCACCAGCGGTAATTTTTTATTGAAACTTTTTGAAGGCATCGAGAGTTGGCATCACACAGCTCTCGCGCGGAGAAAACCGCCAAAGCACTTGAGCGCCTGACATTCCTGATAAATTACTCGTTCTAAAGCCAAAAGAACATCCTACCATGAGAAAACGGATGCTCATCTCAAACTTTTATGAGAACTCTAGTTAAAACGCAGGAAATTAAACTTGGATTATATATCTGGAAAAAAATTCAACATATATGCATGACTTTCACACCAGTTGGGCTTGGAATCTGAGACAAAGATCAATCGACAGAATTTCGGAAACAACTGTCACCTATTTAACTTGAGTGTTTCTTAATCATGTTCGTCAATGAAGGAAAGATTTACATCCAATCATGCTCTTAGATGTGTCGTCGTTCCTTGAATCATGCTCATAATAGTGCAATATTAATGTGAACGACATAGTACTGTTAACATTAGTTTCTACGAATTAGAAATGAAGTCATCTTCACGTGATGAAAAAGTCGCGGGGTTACCGGTTGTAAGCAAGGTCTTTTGGAAAACATGTCAACTTCTTCGAACAAAAAAAATTCTGACGCTCAACGTCAGGAGCCTAATTATCAATGATAACCCACTAACATCTGAAGCTAATGTTCGTATCATGAGGTTTGGCAAATTAAAACTTAAAATACTCATAAAAATCTTCAATGGTTTTCTAACGCATTCTTCTTCAGCATTTCGACTAAAACTTTTACATTGTCCTAAAAATATGGACAGTAAAAGTACTTTCCTTTGTTTACTTTTAAGATACATTTTAAGACCTGCTATTTGCAGATATGATGTGAAGTATCTGAAATAGTGCACAAGAAAATGAGTACCAAAATGCGTAAGTTTGAAATCCTAAATTATGGTAAAAATAATCGCTACGGTGATAAGTCACTTTCTGTTCTCATTGTACAAATGAAATTATTTCCATCACTAAATATGATCTAACGCAGCCAGTTGTTCATGCAATAACGAAAGCTTCGTCACATTGTGCAAGCGGCTCCAATTTACTGTTAGTCATCTGCACTCGGTAAAAATTTAATTTTTCGATTCTTCTGTTTTCTTTTCCCATAGTGTGCGCGATCATTAGCGTTGATTTGTTCAGAGTTTAACGTCTTAGGTAATAACTTTCAAATAACAATACTCCTGTTTTCGCATATCTGTCGTTCGACAAAATTGACTCTGATATGCTACGACATTTTATCACCACCCAATGTATTCTTTCGAACCGAAAATCCTCATGAATATGTAAGGGTCTCAGTGCTTGTAGAATTGCGTTTATCCCTTGGAATAAGAAAGACGCGGTAAATCCGACAGAATGGTCTGTTTCGTTTTAATGAATGGAGAAAAAGCGGCCACTCTTTCAGCCGTTTAGTGGCATTTAGTTTCAGGAGCAGGAATAAGACCATATGTCGGCATGCGCCTAAGTGCTGTCGTTAGTGTGTGGCGGAACCAGGTCGACTCGCCGAAATTTGAGAACGGTTTGCGGGTTCAATTTGCAAATAGCACTACTAAAAGGCCCTGAGCGTTTTTTTAATCCAATCCTAGCTCCATTAGCAAATGTACAGCACTGTGTTCCCTTTTTCTGAACAGCACAAATGCTTCTGTTCAGTCTCCTTGAACTCAATTTCTCGTGCGGGAACTTTCGGTTGTACGTTCGTCGCATTACGTCTCAAATTGCTTTAGCAAACACTTCCAGGAAATACCGAGTGCATCTAAATGGCTCCGTATTTTCTGAAGTATGCTCCTCGTTTAGAAATTGAACCAAACGCTACCCAGCCACCGCCCCTCAGCTGCCCAGAAGACGCACTAAACCTTATGACCAACGAAATTTTGCGTCGTTCACCTTTTGGGTAGATTTTGAGAGCCGATTAGAATATTAATCTGGCACTGTTGAAAAAATATTCTCCCCTTCAAATAGATATTTGAAGACCATTTATATTGTAAAACACCCAACGACGAGTTATTCATGGCCCGAAGATGCAAAAAATCCATTTCAAATACCTAGCAAGCTTTTCACTGTTAACGAACTTCTATAAGCAGCATCACGAAGTGCAGATTCAGGTTCAACTAATTTTGCGAGGGTTAAATTAACAGTGAAAACACACATGGAGCATTGACTGACTGTAGAGATAGCCTTGATGAGTGTCATGTTTGTCTGTTGTCCGCCGATACAGTTCACTGAAATGTGTTTCAAATTCGACCTTCGAGGGCGATCAGCGCAGTGCGTAAAAATGGGGTTGATGTTTTGCCTGTGGTGCAACGATAGAGTGAGCTAGGAGAAGTTCAAAATTTCCCCGTTCAACAACACTGGATGACAAAATAAGATTAATGGGACTGTTGTTGTCTGGCAACACTGAGAACCGAAATGTTTTCAACTATAATTCAATGAAATTTTTTAACTGGGATTTCATCAATTGAAGTTAATCGAACGATAAATTAAAAAGAAATTCACTCAACATTTCTTTATGGAAAAATGTCAATCGTAAAAATGTACTACCTATGATGTCTATTTCATCAGTTTACCTCAGTACGTTTTTCCAACAGCAAACTATACATAACTTATTTTCAATATTAGCACAAAATATTGAAATGTTCAACTCATCAAGCATTTATAAAAACAGTAAAAACATTTCAGTGCGATTTTTTAAAGATTCCATGTTCAAAAAGTTGCATAACTATGCTCTTTGCCATCTTCAAACTCAGCTTACCGCAGCTACAACGCCAAGTTTCTAGCGCAGCTTCGCGTTTCTCTTCAACAAAAAGCACAGGAAAATTCCCTCCCCCTTCATTAATCCCAACGCAATCCAAGCTTCTCTTTTCCTTTGGGACGATATCCTCGCGATCTTCTTACGCCAATTACGGCGTCTTTTGTCTGGAGCCCTCATGATGCGAGGAGAAGCATCAATGAATTGAGGACTGAGCTCATATCGTCATCATAAACATTGTTCAGAGTTGGCCTGCGCATGCCTGAGAAGGTAATTCGTGCCTCGAGGGTCACCATTGGCCGTCTAATGAAATTCCAGTCTCAGTAGGACTTTATAAGTGCTCGCTAACTCGCCTCACTTTCTTCCGACTCTTGCTCCAGCTCGCTAGACCGATTTGAGGAGCATTTCTCTACCTCCTGAGTCACGAGTTTAATTTGGGCTGGAGCTTTAACGATTTGTTGCTTTTGAAATCATATTCGGACGGATAAATTTAAAATGTATCTTTTCTTCGGCAGTGGATATGAATTTTAGAGCTGGAACGCTAACGGTGATGAATTTTGGGTGTTGTATTACTTCTAGAATTGTTTGACGATTAGTGTTATAATGTGTTTCCAGATATCAATGTTTCTTGTAACTTTTTTGTGTTTTTAATAGGTTGTATATTTCCAAGCTGCAACTTTCCTTTTCGTTTCCAATGCCGCCGAGCTTCGTGTACCATGAATCCTAACTAGCAGTCATTCATTCTTTAATAATCAAAGTTGATAGCAATAAAAAAATGGTTCAATCTAGATCTGGTATTTAAATTCCATTGCCCTGCATATTTTTTGAAAGCACTATTTCAAAATAACACGTAGGCCAAGACGTTTATTCGCTAAGGCTAATAACATTAACTAGAAATCTCTTAGAATTCATAATCTCCCAACTACTGAAACTCCAGGTACAAGTTAGTTCTTCGACGTCGTATCAGGTATTATGTTCATCGATATATTAATTAACTCGTCCACGAATTGTACTGGCCTTTCTCATAACACAGTTAATCAGCTTGTGTGCCTTCTATGATTGAACAATACTCGCAAGGATCCGTGCATCGAGATGAGTATCTACAAGAAGTTATTCAGCGAGGAAATTCAATAAACAGTTCTCATTACCACAAATACGAAGTGGCTCCTCATCACTCTCGAACACAATACACGTGCTTGTTTTCGGCCGATATTAGGCCGCCAGCTCCACGCATTATAACTGACGAGGCTCTCAAGGGTGTCATTGGCATTGCATTGTGACCCTTTCTATTTGCACGATGCTTGAAGCCGGCGGGCTCGGCACAATGGGAGCTTGGGCGTAACTTGTTCAAGTGCTACCGACGTCATCCACACGGTAGCGGCGAAACAAAGACGCTCCTAACACTAGAGTGCATTAAAGTTTCAATTTACCGCAAGAGTTCTGAGTTGCGTTACCTTTCAGGGAGACACTTGAGTACCAGACGCGGCAGACTTTAGAGAATGATGGAAGGAGGAATCGTGTGGATGCTGGAGACATTCCTTTCGTCTTTTCCCGAAGTGACCTTCCCCCCTACAAAGCAACCCACGCAAACGAAGCAAATAAATGGAATTTCAACTTAATGCACTTTATTTAGTTTTTGTAAGGAAATCAGTAAATAGTTTTATAAAGACATCAGGCCAAAAACGTAAAAATCGGAAACTAGGCTAAAATCGTAAATTTGAAAGACAATTCAGAAATTTACCGTGAAGGACATTCACTTCCAAATAACTACAACGATTCTACATTTCAGGATTTCAGTTACTTTAACAGTCAACAAAACAGTTTTAACTCCACGATATGATTTACACGTTTTACAGGAGGTTATATTTAAAATTATGAATAAATTACCTCATATGCTTATGGTGTAATGTGTTTGGAAAACGTTTGTTTTTTTCTGTAGCGCTAATGGTAAAAATTTTGTAGGTACAACCTTCATTCCTCCGTCTGACGAAACCACTTTGCTGCTGTACAGTTCTTCTTCGTTGGTGATGGTCGCTGGTAAGCTTGGTGAAATGTGAAAGTGAATTCATTTATATTCAATGAGAGTTTTCAACTGTGTTCAAAGATTATTTACCATTTCCTATTTATGATTTATGAACTCTAATTTTTATTTCATTTAATACTGAATGAGAAAAAGCATTTATTATTTAATTTTAAAACATTATTGATTTATTATTAATTATTTTTCACTGCTCATGCACCTGTGTCTCGCACGTCTTCCTCTTGACCCGAACGGATTTGTTTAATCTTTTCTTGATAATTCCGTACCTTGTTATGATGAACCTTTCTTTTTCTCTTGGCTAGTTGGAGCAAATAGCATTCGATCTCAAGACTCAAAAAATAATGTGTATTTCAACATTTTATTTTGTTGTGCTTCGGTCCGCCTTACGTTTTCCCCGCCGAAGAAAATTTTGTTCTCAAATAATCATTGGGAAAATGAGCGTCATAACAACAGTCCCCATGAAAAATTGAGTGATTATGCTAACCTAATGGTGGCCACAAAATTTTCGAGCCAAGTTTTTTGTAGGAAATGATAACCAGCGCTACGAATGTAAATTTCAGAGCATAAAACTTTTCATCTGTTTCTAGTCAGCTGAAAACCTTAGCACTTTACGACACTTGGTGACAGGAACTTAGCTCTGTTATTCATCTCTGAAACTCGAATTTTCTTTTTTTTCAACAGTTTTGGCAGTCGTTAACAGTGTTTCCGTGTAAAAAACTAGTATATTCATGAATATCTTGGGCAAATTGTTCTCAGTCTTTTAACAATAGGCAAGTGTGAGAATTGAGTTCAGCAAATACTCAAATAGTGAAGCAGGATAAAATCTTAAAATTGTGGATAGCATTTGCTGATATAACAGAGAGATTTTTCTCACAACAGAAAATATCATACTTAATAATTGTCGATACTCTACTGGACACTTTTATCACTCTACTTGACCAACACGGTCGTATTTTTAATATATTTGCAGACTCTCCTAAATTACTGATAATGCTGATGCCACCCATAAACGTTCAAAAGAGTGCTTTAATCACACCTTATTTCAACTAACATGAAATAATTTTTTTCCACGAGAAAGTTGTACAAAGAAACTCGCACGAGGTTGTACATCACAGAAGACCAGTTTTTCTCCACGTTTATTCAGAATTACACGAGCTTTAGCATCACGTTTAGTTGCTACTGTTCACCAACTGAAGAGAGAGTCGTGCAGGCGTCGAGGGACACCATTCCGTAATTATGCCCCCTTGTTTGTTTTTAATTACTTTGTAAACAAGGAGCGTCCTCTACCTATCGCGAAAATTCCTCGGAAATGAAACTCTCACCCAAATAAAACTTCCCCCTCATCCCGATTGACATTGCCTCAGGGCTTACAAATGAAAGCACAATGGCTTTTGATATTTGGGAGATGTCCGAAATTCACCAGGTTTCCTGAGAAAAATTGAACGATTGATTATTTTTTGAACGAAGAACTCTGATAAAACACTCAAATTTCAAAGACCACGAAAAGAGTAATAATTATTGAATTTAAGTTCGACTTTGATCATGAGAAAAAAGATGAAATTTATGCAAATAATAAAACATTTTCAGTTCAGCTTTACATTACTATTTCTCAAGTCTAATTGTATCATTTTTCCACAATGAAGACCCCAAACACTTGTTTGAAAGGAAATAAAATTTAGCTCAAAAAATATCAAATCATTGAAAGTGAATCTTCTTTCAGTGAAAATTCTGCAGAAAACATTTGCTTTCAGCTCCTATTTTTATTTTTGCTAAGTGCGTATCGTGAAATGAATTTTTTTTAGTTTTAGAAATCTGCACTTGTCAGTAATAGATATTAGAATACATAGCCCATTCTACTTTTTGGACTTTTTGTGTAAAATTTTAAATTCCTTTTTGATTTGGCAAAAGTATTAGAATAAGGCTCTCGCAAACTTGATTCGCTTAATTGTCCGTCAATTTATTGACGAGGGAACAGATCGGGGTTATATTTATCGATGCAATATCGTCCAACCAGCACGATAGTACTAGGTTTGATAGGGAAAAAATGTTAATCTATAATATCTTACGATTACTAGTTTGAATCAGTTTTTAATTTAAAGCACGAGGATGAATCTGAATTTCCACCGAGGGTAAAACATGAGTAAAAACTTGAAGTGTCTGCAAAAGGAAAAAGTTGTTCGACAACCGTTGCTTTGAATAAGAAATGATTACAATTTTGCTTTTGCTGTCAGACAGAAATCCTATAGCAATTCATTCTGAGAAAATTACATTGTTCTGAAATATTTTGGATGAGTTTTAAAAATTAATCACGATCCATGACAATTAATAATGCTAAATATCTTGTGACATTAAAACCTGTTTTTACATTCTGTTTACAGTTCCACACACACACTATTGATGCATGTATTGATGCAAAAGCGAATTAAAAAGATGTTTATGATTACGCTTGCTGATATTTTTCATATTTATACACCACAAATATCTAAAAAAAACAGGTATAGTTTTCCATTTTTTTTTTTAAAGAGTATTTTTTCAAACATTAAGTTGATAGTTGAGTACGAAAAGACAAGATTTCGAACGACGCAGCGTCAGTTACAAAACATTAAAGATCACTTGAATAATTGAGACTTTCAATTGACGAAACTACCACTTATTAAATCAAAGAGATCTTGAGCAAGGGGAGGAGTTGGTGCCAACCTACAGCCGTTAGCATCGATTTACCTCAATTTGCCTTTAGGAAGTTGAGCACATCACAAGGGGAACTTTTAGCCACTGAGAAGACCAACACAAAGAGCATTTTTGTAAACGCTTTTTTAGATTGGTTTCTATTTTTCATGGAATGCATCTGCAAAGTTCAACAATAATAAAATACTGAACTGAGAACGAGTTCAGTATTTCTAAAATTGTCCATTCAATTAGTCACCAGAGGTATACATTTGACATTAATAGAACATATGTTTCTGTATGAGTACATATGTTTCACAAATAAGTATATGTATATATGTTTAAATATAATTATTAATGTCTGAATACAAATATTATATATCAAATTTCATTAAAAAATACTCCATTATTCTCGTTAATAATTTGTTTGTATATTTTTCTAGTTCTCTTATCCTGTTCTTCTGTTCACTAGTCGTGAAGCTAAAGATTTCTCCTGAAGTCATGTCATTAAATTTACACGACGCGTTTCATTAAAATTTTAATGTCATGTCATGTCATGTTTCGTCATTAAAATTTCGCAATTTTAATGACATGAATTTAGGACAAATCTTTCGCTTCACGACTAGTGAAGAAAATTACAAGATAAGAAAACTAGAAAAAATGAACAAAAAAATGATTTACAAGAATAATGAAATATTTTTTTAATGAAATTTTTATTCGAGAATCGCTGCTTCCTCGATACGCTTATATATATGTATTTATGTATATATTTTTGCTTTGATGCCCATGAGTATATACAAATACGTATCTTCGTATAAGGGGGGAACAACCCTTCTTTCATGCATGCATTATTAAAAATTTGACCATAAGTTATGTTAGTAGAAGCTTTAGTTAATTTTTCTAGCTTCCTAAAAACTGCATTTCCTTCGTTATTTGAAAGACTAAGTAAATGTCCTACACTATCTGAGTTCGTCGACCGGTATCGCCTTTCTAAAGGCATCTTCAGGACTATTGGTAAGATTTTTAAAATCCTTAAGAAAGATATACTATTTTTAAAAAAAATTTTACCAATTGTCCTGAAGATGCCTTTAGAAAGGATAAACCGGTCGACGAACTCAGATAGTGTAGGACATTTACTTAGTCTTTCAAATAACGAAGGAAAAGCAGTTTTTAGGAAGCTAAAAAAATTAAATAAAGCTTCCACTGACGTAACTTATATGGTCAAATTTTTATTAATGCAAATACATATATATATATATGAGAATATACATATACATATATATATATATTTATATACATGTATTTAAAATAAATATATATACATGTACATACACGTAATATTAAGGCTGCCAATTGCATTTTGTTTTTTATAGATCGTTTATCTTTTCTTTGCCAAAAAACGCCTTTCACAGAATCTGAAAAGCTTAGTGGCACTACAGAATTTTGCACCTCAACAGCTTCAACGATTATTTTTATCCGATTTTATCTCCTTCACTGCTGTGTTTTCCAGCGGCCAAACCTTGTTTTGCAAACCGCCCTGAAAAATCTCCCGGCAAAATGCCAAACTTAATTAAGCGGAGATGGAAGAAAGCCATTGGAATACTCAAGCCCTGTTCTTGATTTGCACTTTGATCTTGTACTATTTTCGCTCTGCGATGTTTGTATGTTCAGTAAATACTTAAGAATACGTTGATTGCACTTCAAGTTTTCCAAAACAAACGGGATCTAGATTTATCCAATGCCTAACAGATAAATTCATGTGATAGAAAAAATTCTGTTAAACTTCTTTACTGACTCATTTTCGAAAACCTTTTTATAGACTGGCATTTAAGCAAAAAACCGTCCAAAATTTCGGAAAATAATATTACGAAATTGCACAGCTTTTCTACATACCATTGAAAACAAACCATTGTGCTACGACAGTTCTAACTCTTAAGGCATTCTTATACGTAACTATCCTTCTCCTCAGTACTACCCTAGTTTGTGTCTTTACCATTATTAGATCATTAGTGAAGTATTCCACTTGGACTGGAAAGATTGGCTGTCCTTGTAATTGGGCGATGCTTTGCCAAAGCAAGTAAACTCATCTGGTGATAGAGAGACGAAAATAATGAGGACGTTGATGTAGAGGACTACTGATAATAATATGAAAACCCTACTACTCAGAAGTTCGGATTTCATTCAGTCCCCTTCCTGTTAAGAAGCCTAAAAACTCTAACGATTGAAAATATTGAGCGACTGAAGAGATATTTTATACATGTGTTTCTTCATTGCATTGCTCTGATTTGTGTCGTTGTCACCCAATATTAAGCCTTGTATATTTACTTGTTCCAGAAGTTACTCTACAGCTCATGCTGTCAATATTCAAACGCTTCTATTAACTGACTAGATAAAAGAAAGGATGCGAATTCCTGTTGTTTCTAAGTACTTTCATACGCTCCTCATAGTCTGCTAGCTTTCAGATAGGGAGCTTTACTATTCTCATTAATCTACTTACCGTAATACAAGCCATCTTCCCAAAAAAATACTTCTGTAACCAGTAGACTTCACTGTTAGTATCAAAGCAAAAATTACGGTGAGTGAGCAATGTACTGTAGGGCTAAAATATTTAAACGACAAAGGTATTCACTCTAAAAAAACAAGGTAATTAGTACACTAGAATCCTCCTTTTGTATTACAAATCGAACGATAAGAAATTTTTCTACCTTAACACTGGAAAGTGAATATGCAGGCCCAGTCTTCTCTCATCAAAGTTTTTCGATGAATTAAACTGGGATTGGTTTCGTTTCTGTATGATCTATGAAACTTTGTGAAAAATGAAAGTTTCTCTCCTTTACTCTCACCTGCCAGCTTCCATACAATCCCACCTCCTCTCCTCCACTGTCACCTCCCAGCTTCCATACACCCTTGCCCTCCATCCCTCCACTGTCACCTCCCAGCTTCCAAACAACTCCATCCTCCACCGCTCCACTCTCACACCTAAGCTGCCGAGGAACTCCACCTTCCACCCAACCATTCTGACCTTCCAGCATCCATATACCCCCACCCTCCACCCCTCCACTTTCACACGTACGCTGCCGAGGAACTCCACCATCTCTCCCAAGCGCTCCCTCCCTGCGAGAAGCTTTTAACTCATTATGTAGTCCCGGCACCGCGACAAAGAAACCAGCAGAAAATGCGCTCGCACGGCGCCCGACTTGTCGGTGCCAATAGAACGATGATACTTGGCGGGGACTCTGCACATGTTGCCCTCGGCGAGGGAGGCGGCTAGTGCTATTTAAAGCTTTATTAAAGGCGACTCCGCGCAGTTCTGTTCATTTTTTTATTTTCCAGCCACGTCAAAACGAGTAATCCTAAGGCTTTATTAAACTTGAATATGAGTGGATGTCGTTCTTCTGTGACTCAAAGAATTGTTATTTGGAAAATTGTTCGTTTAGAATGCACTGAGTTGTGTGAATTTTTCTTTGGAACTAGGGTTGACTGAATTTCAGATGGTTTTAAGTTCAATCGAGATGGTATAATTTTAAATCTTATTCATTTGACTTTGTCATGACACCTAAAACTCATCAAACTGTGAAATTGTTCTTTCATGAACTTAGCCCGCATCCTTGTATGTTTATCGGAGCTAACGGTTGGCGGCTACACTCGTGTTTCGTTGCAATGAAGTTCAAACGTAATTCTCCAATTTTCTATCCCGAACGTAAGGTGCAGCTTTTAAAATTCAGGAAATGGCATTTACAGGCGTATTAAACCGTCAAGAGCAGCTATGCAGCTCCTTAACAAAGTTGCAGAGCATTATTTTAAGTTTTAATTAGGACAATATGCGAAGGACTTGCATTTCGGCTGTCGAGCAAATTTCTTGGTAAGTAAATGGTTCTCCGCCCTGAATGGCGACATTTTAATTTTTGGTTGTCATGCTATAAATTTGATTTTCTGAAATGACTCCCATAAAAATTATTTCGTTTTAATAAGGAATCGTGTGAAATCTACAATTAAGTGAGGCGATGCAAAGTTGATTGATTTTCACATTCCTTTGTTTAGATGCACGTTTGAATTAGATCTTTCCGTGACTGTAGTAAAGGTATAACCACTTGGTTATACCTTTGGCTTCACTGACTTGTGTCTATAGCTAACGTACCACCCCTCGGTCTTGCCGAAAATAGCTCTTCAAACGTGACTGTTCCTGAAAGTAGCAGAAAGTTATTCAAATGCTAATTGAAGGCTTTGCTCTTTATTGCTCTGGGGATTTTTTCTCAGTTTTAAACATTCTGTCCGCCTTGTGCGAGCTACCAAGACTCAACAAGTATTCCGCTCTTTGGTACAGAAGCAGATTGGCTTAACGGGATTCTGCTTTCAAGGTTGATTGCATGCGCCTGAAAAGTAGACTTTGCTCTGACGAGCAGATTCTTTTGTCGAGCATGTCTGCATTCCCGTTGAAAGCATAGGAAAAATTCTATTGAAATAGTAGATTCGTCAAAAGAATATTCCTTGTATGAAAATGAAACAAGCAGGCATCGAATTATGGATTTTTTATTATGAAATTTTTTAGAATGAATTGGACTTGGAACCATTCATAATATACGCTACTATACTGGAGTTTAAATAATTAGGAGTTTAACATAAAGGCTGCTACCATGAAATAGAGTATGCAGGGTATTTTTCTTGCAAAAAATCTGAAACCTTGGTCTTCACTTTGACCTTACTGTATCAGTATAATCAGAAGAACTCACTGACAGTATTTTCGTTGAGAATTTTCCAAAGACATTCCACATCATTTGACGGGAGGTATCAAGCATCGTAAAAGAATGAAGAAAAAATCACTCGGCAGACCCTGAACTTATGATATTGCACATGCTAACTTTCCGGATTTTAGCATATTGATCATAAATAAGAAGGTTTTAAGGTTTTTTCGATGGCCTAAGATCTGTATTCACTTGAAGTATTTATTTTCTCTAAGATAAGTGACTTGTAGTGTTTTAGGATTGGGTGTCTGTTGGAAATCTGTAATCTTATTCTCCATGGTGGAGATCGAGTCGCTTCCCCTGAATTGGCTATGAGCTTATGAGTAGAAAATACTAAAAGAGATGACTGTGAGGAAATAACCCTAAGCGAAAGCACAGAAAAAAGACAATGAATAACACCTGACGTTTTCTATTATGTCGCAAATTCTGCATGGTTTACTGTGCAGTAAGAAGCGAGTCTACCTAAAAACTTTATGAGCTGCGTTGTACAATTTAGAAGTGGCCCATTATGTGTAAACCAAATTTTTCTCGCGTCGATTTAGGTTATGTTATAGTTCATTGACTTCATTCAAAACATAAACAAAACTATAATTGTAAAGCAATTTTCGAATCAAATTACGCTTGAAATCGTATGGATTGAACTATGGAAAATGTGGCACTGATGAGTTGGAGTGGAAAATAGGACATTTTAAGAACAGTTTGTTTTATTCAAATCCCTGCATCCAGAAGCTCACACAAATCAAGATGAGCAGAGGCATTGCCAATTAAATTTGCCCGACTTTAATGATGCCCGAACTACCTTACCCTCTTTGTATTTTGTACCAGATACCAAATAATAATATTGAAAAATGTGTGTCATTCTTGATTTTTGAAGCATTACCTACTTCGAGTGTCCCTCTAATTTGAAACGAATATATACTTATCTCTTTGTTATTCGATGCTAATGTACAATGATATTCCTACTTTCCCACGTTCACAAAGAACTGCTAATGGCACCAAAGCGTTATTCAGTTTCATGCAACTGAAGCTTTGCAAAGATCATGCTTCCCATTTATGATTACGTCATCAAGTTTGAAACTTCAGTATCCACATTAGAAAAAAGAATCGTACGCTTTAAGCCTCAAGGGCACTTAAATTATCGCCCTCTCGTTCTAAATCAGAGTTATTCCAAAACAATGACAAAACCTTGACACTCACAGCTGACCTGGAGCCGTCGATCCCAGTGAATGTGATTCTCCCAAATCAGGAGAAATGGACCCGCGTCAATCAGATTGGAAGTGAGAGATGCAGTTTGAATAGAGTGCGGCCGAAGCAAGGACATATCCCGGGGCAGTGAGCGCTTGCCAACGAGAACTGATGGAACACTTCCCGGCGAGTCCAAAATTCTCCGTTGTCCCATTCTCGTATATGAAGATTGAGGGCACGAACCGAGAAGACTGTCCAAGAGATGACCATTCCAATTCGGTTCCAGTGAACTGCATTTTCCTTGAGGCTAGAAATTTTCAATACAAGATGGGAGGATTTTGTATTGATGTTTGAGTTCGAAAATGTATTCAGGTCACAAAAGTATTCGGAGCAAATCAATGTCTTCAGTTCGCATTTCTTACTTTAATTTCATCAGTTTCCGAACATGTTAAATATGAACTCGGTTTGCCAAACTCGACACACAAAAACAAAAAGATGTTTTCAGTGATTTCGGGCATTTGATATCAGAATAGACATGAACCCAGTCCAAATAACTCACAATTGAACAAATTTCTGTTCTATTCTACAAGAGAGAAGTCCCAATAACAAACGAGCTATAACACACCTCTTCTATTTCATTGTAATTGTGAGAAAGTTAAAATAAAACAAGTAAATTACATTTCAGTAATACTGAAGTCTTTCGAAATGCTGAACATCAAATTTAAAAAATCTAACGCACATCTGAATCCAGAGTCAGGAGCCAACACTCATCATTCATGACAATCATGACATGCTTTTGAGTTCTTCAGAGAAAAAAGCTAAGAGAATGTTGAGTTTTACACGGTCACATTCAAGTTAATTGGACAGCTGCCAGTAAACAACAAGCTGTCCATGCACGACAATGAAGTGACCTTATGAGAGCTCTAAATAATGCACCAAAACAGCTGCTCGACGGTGCTGCTTGACTACAAACAATATGTAACTGAAACTATTTTTGAAGAAAGTTTATCAAAATCCATGAAGATTTTTACGAAAGAGAACGATTTTATTTGGTTGAAATTATTAAAATTAGATTCAAAACTCTTTAGAAAAGTGAAATTCCAAAACTTATCCAGGAAAACCCCCGACCATGCCCAAAAATTCACAGTGAGTAAGCAAGCTTCGATGAAAAATTTCAGTGAAGTAATAACTCTAGTAATACTACACCCTGAAAAAATTTGACCGTGTTGAAATTACATAAATTAGCACGCAGAAAAATCTCATTAAGGTACCACGTAAAAGACGCTAGAGCCCCTCTCCCAAAAAGCAGAAATCGTGTTTATGCAAAGCCCTAAGTGAAGAGAAGAGGCTCTTCACATGTCTGCAAAATGACTCTTCTTCCCAAAGGTCAAACCATTCGCCTCGTGGTCGAGTGCTTCTTCCCTAAGTATATGTACCACTCTGCCGGGGGAGCACTGTATAAACACAATATTTTATCGGACACACACGGCCTCTTTCTCGATATTTAAGGCCTTGTCTTCCTTTGCAAACGAAGCGTTGTGTGGAGCAACGGAACATTTGGCGTTCGAGAAAATCTTGCACCCGCGTTTATGAGAGATTCCGTGAAAATGTAGCAACAAAATGAACAAGTCGGCAAAAAGAATTGCTTATGCTACTATAAAATGTAACCTAAAAAATTTAAAGTACGAGACTTTGAACTAAGAGTGATACTTCAATCATCAGGAGTATCATGGGTCTATTTGATGAAAAATGCTTTCCTGAAGTTTCACAGTATTTTCTTAGCATTGATTTTTTTATCCATTAAGTGTAAACACAAAATCAACACAGCTTAGAACTGAAATTGATTCGAAGAAAAGCCTCCTTCGACGCATTCTTCCCGGAAATTCTAGGATTCAGCCAATGAAAAGGTTTCATTCTCAACTGCAAACGTCAACAGCGTTAGAGAAGAAATTGTTCTTCGAGTCCATTGTAGAAAAAATGACAGCATACCTAATTCAATTTGAAATTTAAAATTGCAGTTCCTCGAATTTCATCATCATTTTTTCTTTTCGTTCCACGCATGTTGCTTGCGTTTTTCTTAATAAATAAAATTCTAACTCGACTTTCTGAAACTCATGAGAAAATTTTTTTTCTTGTATTGGAGCCTCGAAGCAAGTTCATTGGACAAACACGCATAATTTCAACTTAATACTCAATGGCCAACCAAAATTAGTTTTTGTAAGAGATTAAGCGTTGAATAATTGAGAAACAGCTAAAAAGTTTATTTCATCTCGTTCATTTCTCCACATGAGACCAGCAATTACTGCCTAATTTTGAACACCTGTAAAATTACTGTAATCACTGCTATTTGATTTTCCAGTCAAAAATCATTATCGGTATCTCGCAAAATAGCCAAGTTGGCTCGCGCAACGCAGGTCAGAGAGGGCGGATCGCGGCAGCATTTCCCATGGCGGCTGAGGCTGCCGTGCGGCTGCGCAAAACGGCGGCACTTCACGCCAGACATTTGCATCGCAGGCAGCTGCAATAGTAGGGTGGACATTTCTGCGCAGTAGCTGAGCAGAGCCGACGCTGAATTATGCACTGAGTGTTATTATCAGGTCTAGCGATCCTTAAAATGTCTAGTGTTCTTAGTAATCTTGAGATAAAAATAATCTTCGCAAAAGAATTCAGTTTAATCAAGTATAATTCAGGTACACTTCAGGAACTTCAATGAAATGCGGTTCAACTAGCTAAATGAAGTACGTTGAGCAGAAGTATTTTTTGGGCTTTGCTGACGAACTGCACAACTGCTAAGCAGAAGAAATTTGTAAACAATAAACAATTTATCACTCATTACAATCATTTGTAATTAATTTTAACAGTTATGTCCTTCTAATTACGGATACAATTAAATTCGAAAACTACCCTTGTTCACGGTAATATCAGACCAAAGGCATCCGATAGACCTTCCTGCGAATGATGGAAATCCTTTTCCCGCACTTGAGATTTTACTGCCTCGTTGACATTCCAGTTGAAATTTCTTTTATAGATAATTTTTTCACTGAAAATCTCCTTACGATGTTGGCTTTTTCCTCTTCGAAAAAAATTTCAGTCTCACGCCAAGGGAACAACAAAGTAACAATTGCACTTAATAAAGTGGCTTTTTTTTATTTTTCATTCAGGAATAAGGGCTGATTGAAGTTAATGATTTCCTGGAAACCGATAGCCAGACGCAAATAATACAATAACGTAAGAAGATAAGAAATCCATGAAAATTTTTTTTTCTATCGTCAACGAAAGAAAAATTTACTGAATTTAACGCGAGAAAATTGTTGGCGTTGAGCTGCGCAAAAGACATTTAAGTCTGACTGAACGCGTTTTGATCTGATTTTCATCCAAAATTCGTTTTCCAGTTCCATAAGCAATACGTAAATTTCCTTTCATTCAAACTGTGCGATTAGTTTTTGTCAAACAAACACTCGCAAAACGCTGTAATGACAATTTTTCGAACAAAACTCCACGGACTGAACGATACGCATTACGCAATCAAACATTTTGGGCTTCCATGCCCATGGCTATTGAGCAAAGTTCTTAATTGGCAAGCGTTAACTTTGAACTCTGAGGTCTAGCATCATAATTCAATTTCAGAATGATTGGCTCTGGAGTTAAGGCACGCGAAACCTTAGCCCTGGGAGTCCTCTGTAATTGCCCACGTGCCGACGCGGTCGACGCTCGAGTAAAAATGACCCTGCGCAAAGTCGCCTGAATAACAGAGTTGATGGCGGCCCGTGTGAACTGCGCAATCTGAGAGTGGGTCTGCATTTGTGAATGTGTGAGTTCAATTTAAAAATTTGCATCAATCAGTTAGAGTATAAGGTCATTCGAGAGTAGCTCGGGATTTGTTATTTCATTACAGTTGACCTGGACTTGTGTGTTAGGAGTATTCGTGTGAATCACATAATCTAGTGCATTTTATGTAGGTTTTCCAACCTAGACATCTTGAGTGTTAGTACGTTTACGGATTGCACATGAGAAAATTTTTTTCAACACGAATAGAGACTCCGAAATCATTAGAAAATAGTTATCGATGTCCTCAATAAATCAATTATTAGATAATTTACTCAGGGATTTATAAAGTCGGAGCCAACCATTTAATCTGATAGATAAGAAAATAAATCAACGTATTCTCAAAATAACATGCTTAAATTTACAATGCAAAAATAAATATTACATTTAAGTGAAGTTTTTTATGAATAGTCACACTGAAACATTTATTCTTTTTCAACTAAATTTAGCTTGAACGCAATTAAATACTTCAAATACATTCCTGTTCATTTTGATTAAAAAGAAAACTGAAACTGCTGTAAAGATATGTTCCTCAGTGTTCTTGCTGCTTGCCTCACTACATGTCATTTGCGAGAGAATTGTTAGAAATTCTATTCCCGTGGATTATTCATCATTAGATTCGGACAAAAAATCTAGCACAATTCACTGATGATTTCGGAGCTTCTATTCTTCCTGACGTGGGCGACGCCTGGAACTGAAGCAGTCACACTGATCTGGTGAGAAATAGGCCCGAACTATTGCTAAAAATGTTCGATTCTTGTTGCGGATCCTATGAGACAATTTTCATTTTACAATTTTAATTGAAGATTTTCTGAATGTAAAACCCAGTGAGCATGAAAAATAATTTGTTCCAAACATTAAGCTACACGTGTTGGAATGTGTATAATGTAAAAAATAGTTTCAGATTGTTTTCCGGAATATCTTTAGTCAAGAAAAAGGAATTTATAGAAAAGTGAGCCGTTTTAAACTCGGTCAATATCACGTAGAGTACTATGTGAACTGTGAATAAAATAAGTAACAGCAGTCATGTGAAAAAGCACTGTTAGGAGTAGTTTTAAGTGTTACGAGAATTCAGCTTTTTCAGTCGCAAAGCAAGTTATTTTTTAAAAATGTGGGAACCTCTGAGAGTAAAGTCATCAAGCGTATCAACAATGAAAGGGAATAGCAATGCGAAATGAGCTGTTTCTTATTCAACCTGAGCAAAGGACATAGAATTTCGCAACCTTACGCAACCTACAAGCACGTAAAGAGCGTGAGAAAAACAAGCATGAGAAAAACATTGAAAAAGTATTTGAGAAATTCTATTTTCGTACATTTCCTAACAAATATTGAAGTTATATTTTTCCAATTTATGGTTTACCCGAAATACTGAGTGATAATATCCACAATGAGATCTCCGCCTTCCGTGTAGTAAATGCGCTACAAAATGAGATCTTCAGATGTGACAGTCGCATCGAGTTCACATTTCCGATACCCTGAACACATTCACTCACCCGGAAATTCTGAAAAGAATCAATAATTCGAATTCAAATACAGGAAGTAAACACTTTGAAAAAAGATCAAACCAGAACAACAAACAAAAATGAAGCAATACGTACAGTTACGTCGTAATGGATTCTTTTTCTAAACTTTCAAAACACAATCTATGCTAATTGTCTTGGTTTGAGATTAAATCTTTGAGTTTATCAGGGATCTTGTCATAAATGCAACATAGATAAGATTTTTCAAAGTCCGAAGGTATCCTTTTCCCGTTGTTCAACTAAGAAATCCTTTGAGCTTTGAATTCTTTACCATGAGCATGTGAACACTCATCATTCATATTCATCGTTTGTCAATAAACCTGATTGATATTTTCACTTTTTCTTGTCTTCCTAATAGCACAAAATTAGAATTACAATCTATTTGAGTCAGAGGAAATTTTACTTATTACCTTTTCGGTTGTTTTCTACCTGAGTCAGGTGAAACTTTGTTTATAGTCAGATAGTTCAAATATTTTGTCAATTCGATTCTAAACTCACACATTCTTAAAGCAGTTGTGAGAAATAACTTAAATAGATACTTAAAGGTACATGCAGTTAATTCGAGCAACACAGCTTTGCCTGCTTGCTGTCGTTATCCTGTTCAACCTTTAGAAATACGATAAGCACCCATCATAATTAAGTGTAATAACTACCCTCAATTCTCCTCGCGATATTATCAAAAGCTGTAAAAATGCCAGCGTATATATCACTGGCATGAACCTCTATTTTCATTCTACATATAAAGTTATAGCTGATGTTTAATTGCAACAAGACATCGCATGTAACCTGCATGTGTGACCTTTAAACTTAATTTAAATTCCTTTACTCTACAACTAAACACTTTCCAAAATCAACGTTCTAATGAATTCTAAAATTAGAATAAAAAATGCCTTTCACTCTCATATTGTCTTTCTGTTCCTTGCCATCTGACACTGGTACTGCAATGCGAGACTCGCCCTCGGACATTTTTAAATAAGAACTTTGCGATATTTCTCGGCAAGAAATTTGCAATAATCGTCAATTTGACAGCCGTAAAAAGTTTCCGGGATCTCATTTCCAGTTTCTCGGTTTCTTGCGCTCCACTCAGTAAGAACTTTTTGTGCAGAATTGGAAATTTTGAGTGGGCGCTCGGACTCTGCGAGCAAAGGGCCCTGAAGAACACACTTCTCTGCCAATATCAGAGGCAGGTCGCTCTCCAATTCGTCGATACGCCACTTACTTAATTCTAATTGAAGCCTTTTGTTGCTGAGGCACAGCGTTCATCTTCAGAAGAACGAAACGAACATACAAACAGTGCTCCAAAAGTGTATATTTTTGTCATCGGGAAATTAAGTTGTCGGGGAACGCAGCTGCCCACGTGCGAAGGTATGGAAAAAATTTTCTGAGTGATTTGCAAAAGTATCATGCTCTTTGTCGAAATTCACTGAAGAGCAGAATACGTCTGTTTTGAAGTCGATCTAGAGAAGAAGACCGTGGAAAAACAGCAAAATTTATCAAGGTCTCAATCCTTTATACTGTTTTCCGTGACGGAAGGAAGACATTGGTAAAGGAAAACTGTATTAAAAATTTACTTCCACTTCCCTGACACTTGAATAGATGTATTTTTTTGCCTTTTTGCAGATCTGAATAATACATGAAGTGCAAAGAAAAATGTATTCAATGTAATCATTATCTAACTTTTGTGTTTTTCTACTTTTCCCGTTTTTCTCTCCCCACTTTCATTTAATTATGCTGATTTACGATAAATTTGGCTCGTTTTTTCTGCTTGTTTCAGAGTTGATAATGACCCAGGGGATCAAAACGTCCAAAAATATTTTTCTCAATGATTTCTTTCAATGTGATAATTAATTCCTTAAATACAGGTTTCTTTTCACTTTTCTTCATTATCCTGACGCTTTCCCTATTTACACTCTCTACCACATAGCTTGAAAACACTACTTTTAAAATACCCGTTCTCTAGCATGTCCAGCTATGAGCTTCGGGAGATCGCAACCTGATGAGTGCAGTCTTGAAGTCTTTCATTCAAAGCCTGTTTGTGTTCACTAAGTAATCATAAATGCAACTGTACAGCAATGGTAGGGAGTGATGAAATGTTTTTATCGGTGTGTAAAAAGAAGGCGAGAATTTTTTTGGAAAGAAGTCATTGTATGAAGAATAAACGTCACGGGATTACACTTACCAACACACCAAAAAAAATAAGCACTACAATGCTTGTAAAGAAACTAGAAAATATTGATTAAGGAAGGGAAACTCAACTGTGAAAAAAAAGCGTGTTCTCTCGCAAGAGAACAGGTACCAAATAAAAACCATCAAAACGATCAATACTGAGCAAATTCGAGTTCAACTACACTGTGTGCCGAATTATTAATAAAAAAAATTTCTCAATGATGTCAAAAACAAGGTGGAGAATTCGCATGAAAATTTTTGGGAATGTGGATTCTCCTGACACTCGCATCCTGTGAGAAAAATTTATTCGTATGCGAAGCTGGTATTGAATTAGAGAATTCATTCTGGAGAGCTGCTGATCTTTGACAGCCAAATTATTAGAGAGGGTTATTGAAACATTCAAACCTGGAAGTTTGTCACTATAATAGTAGTCCCTAATATTGAGCTATGTACGTAAGTGTGTAACAAATTATGAAAATTCGCTTACTTCCACCAGACATAAGTAAAAAGTGCATTCCTTTTATAGGAATCACTTGAATACGTCATTGATCTATGAAATTTGCCAATTTTAGGATCTTATCCGCAATAATTTCTTGAGATAGGTCAAGCAGGGCTTTTCTCAACTCATCCTTGTTCTTGAATTGACGTTCATGCGCGTCGGGGAACAACATTTCCGAAAAGTCGACCCTAATGTTGTCTGTCCTCTACCCATATCATTTGATTTTGGACGTGACTATTTATCAAAGAAGGCTTTAACACAGGTTTAACTGACTTAGCAACACCGATGTCATCATTCTCAGGTACCTCTCGACACACTCGTCAAACCAATGTGGCTGAAAAGTTCTTCTCATGTTACATTTAATTCGTAGCAAAGAACGGCGTGAAACAAGTCTGGATTTAATTTTATCAGCCCTCTGACGTACTTTCGTGGAATCACCAGTTAAGCGCATCACAGCTGAATGATGTTTTTGTCTTTCTAGTATAGTTTTTTTCCAGTCCCATTTCAGAGAAAATGATACCTTTTTCAGAACCGGGCGAGCTACATTTACGATCCATATCAAACACATATTAGAGTACCTCGTCATTGATTTGGCAATCGTTGGACACCGTGATTTAAAGCAAATACAGCGTCCGTTTATCCACGTAGCGCTACCCAATACGATTTTTTTTGACAATATGCGTTCGTCAGGACTGCACACATTCCACGAAAATTCCATGCAACCTTTTCACTTAATTCATCCATAATTGATAAATATGAACTCGTTAATAGTTTGATACGCATTGTAGTTATTGATCACCAGTTTAATATTTAAAAGAAACAAGGGCTCTAAAATTTTTGAAGTGTTTAAAACTGAATGAACATTGGGCAATTTGAATTGACGTTAATCTACTGAGATCACAAAATAATACCTACTCCTAAATAGCTGCACGTGGTGGGCGGTTTAAATAGACCTCCGTTCTAACTCTAATGTATTTATGTATACTCAGCGACTCTATCTTCCAGAGAAAATACCGTCACACCTACGTATTCAAATGTACAACGTGAGCAACTGTTTTTGTAGACTAGTGAGAATAGCCTAATAAAAAAGGAAGTTTTTTCATGGTTGAAGAGGGATTCAAAAGTGAATATTTTTATTCGTTTAACTTCAAAGGTATGACTATAAAAGTATCGGCTAAAAGTTTATTTAACCTTAAATGGGAGTTTTTCAACTTATCAAGGTAGTATAATGACAAAGTGATATAATTGAAGGCTTGTGCCAGAGGACTTTTCGAACTGGGCAAAAAATTTTGTTTTAAACGTTCTTTACCACGTTGTTGAAATGAGAGAAAAAACAAGTATTTTATTAAAGTGGATATCAGGAAACAAAACTGCTGCGTGTGGAAGGTTATAACTTTGAGAAAATCTCGTGTGCTGATAGAAGTAAAAGTTTAATGCTTATATAAGTTCAAAATAAAAATTGTAGAAACTAAAAAAGCTGATACCTGGCGAGAACAAAGTTTCTTTTGGAAAATGTAACATTTCAAATTTACCAACCATTCAAACACGCAGACAACGTAAAATTAATGTTAATGTCATTTTAACACTCTTGGTAAATTTATTCTACTGCAAAGTTTGTCGTTCACATTCTGGACAAACAATGTGCGTGATTTTATTGCGGAAAAGTTAATAAGAATCAACATAAAATGTTCGACAAAATATGTAGGTTTTAATTCAGATGGACAATCAGCAAACCTCGGAGTTGCTTGGAATTACTTTTAAATATATAGACATGTGAAACTAAAATATAAGCCAATCCATAAACCCTGAATTTGCCTGCAAAATTTACCTAAGAATGGAGACGTCGAACTCACTAAGAGTTCTCAAAAATTCCAAATTTAATTACGGGTGGAAAAATTAAATTATGCTAGAAGCAGTATCGTTAAACGAAATGCCGAGACATACTTCTAGTGTTTCTTACATACCGATGATAGTAAAAGTGTTTTCCATGTCGTATGACACCGTAGGGTGTGTTGAGCATTCAGCAAGATGGGAGACTTCGTTCTCAAAAGAGTATGAACTCTCAGTCATACATTCATTATTCATCAATTGATTCCAGATAAAGCACAAAAACTTTAGCCTCAGCAAAACTGGGATATATGCACGCGGTAGAAAAATTGATCTACAGTAGAAGGAAAAGTTAGGCTAATACTTTTCTCAAGGTTTTTTGGAAGGGAATATAAAAGACCTGCGCGCGAACCTGAATAACATAGTGTTTTTATCTCGCTTTCGTTGGGTAAATCTTAATCTTCACTTCAACGGCCAGTGTTCCACAGGCGGTCCCGCGACGAAGGATTGAGCAATAGAGTTCATTGCTATCCCAAATAATGAGTCTTTCCTAGTATTCGCACAGTATTATTCGTTCGCAAGTAGTACAATTGATAGCAGTACGATAAATAAATACTAACTTACACGAAAAGCGCTATCTAAGCTGCCCGAGAAAGGTTCTTCAATGTAAACGTATATTGTTGGCATTGTCTTTCCTGCCATTCGTCAGAGCGAGCCAGCCAGCTCAAGATCCCCTCTTAGCTTGGTGTCCAGGTGATTTGCAACTAAAACGTCGTGTTTGATGAATGAAATAAGAGCACACATGAAGTGGACACTCAACAAATAACGGGCTATGAATAATGGAAATTATCTGAAAAGGGCGGACGCGACTGTACAGTTTAATTTACAATATGAGAAGAGATCTTTAAATGACGGTGGGAGAATAGTAACTGCATTTAAAATACGATTCTCTATAACTCGAAACGAAATTGCATGAGCATAATACTCACTGCATTCAGGGAA
>JACJUY010002914.1:61105-95736 GCA_014220935.1 Platorchestia sp. MABIK | reverse complement strand
AAATATCATTCAAATGATTTCTGAAAAACCAAACATCTGCTCACTTTTGTTCGTAAGTAACAAATTTTGCTTGAAAATTGAATCCATTGTTGAGAAAGTGAAGCTTATCGTAGAAAAAAGGTATGGCAAATTTGTTGAAAATTTCTTTGCTAATAATAATTTGAAATAAAATACACAGTTGTTGCTTGGTTGGTGTGCACGTCTGTGACGTTCATAAGGATGCTAATTGACCGTATCAGTGAAAAGAGTTTCACCAGTACACAAGAACAAAAATATTTTAATCGCGGGTACTATTAGGGGGGATTTATTTGTTTGTCATCTATATCTTGGGAATTTTTTAAAGAAAGCTATCGAATCCTGTCTTTTTGAAGAATCATGTACACTAGTAGATTCATAATAGTAAAATTTGATTTTTAAGATTCTATTGCCCATTTAAAAGTCGTTCATAAAAAAGATCATAATAATCATACGAACAGGTTGCAATACCTGCAAGCAGTAATATTCATCTTATAATTTGTGAATAGGTGGAGTTGGAGTCACAAAATTGTGATTAGGTGGAGTCGGAGTCGGAGTCGCAAAATTCTGGAAAGGTGGAGTCGGAGTCGCAAAATTCTGGAAAGGTGGAGTCGGAGTCGGAGTCGGAGTCGCAAAATTCTGAAAAGGCGGAGTCGGAGTCGGAGTCGGAGTCGTTAATTTATTCCTCCGACTCCGCAACCCTGGTTTCGTGACATTCACTGAAATGCACCTCACCTGTGCCAGTTCTACACGAGGCTCAGCGCTATCCTGCCACACAATCTAAATACTGCGAACCTGAAAACGTTTTCTCACAATGACATAGGGAATGCACACAAATACAACCGAGAGCTCGTGACGACGTTAGCAAAGAAATGAAATGTTAAAAAACGTTAATTAATTGAGCTCATGTTCAGGTGCGTAAAGTTCAAGCCTACTGCTTCATTTGCAGGCATAATTTCAGGTTACAAGGTGATAAAGGCTGGTTTCAACACCTATTACACGTCAACGTTAAAGAAGTACTATTGTGTAATCAAGACATGCTCGATCACGTATGCTGATTTTTTTGTCTTTCCATGTATTCTGTACAAGCAATTGCGTTTAGATTACGCACATATCATGACAAATTATTCAAGAGATAATGTTTGGTCCTTCAATAACTGTGGAAGTCCACCCTAGCGATCGCGTGTGCTGCTGAAATTAGCCACGTTCGAAGAATTCACCGATTAGGGCGGACGTTAAATGCCTGAGAATACGTAAAACAATTGTTACTCGGCATTAATTTCCGGGTTGTGAATTAAAATAGCGTTCGACGGCCAGAAAATTTAATTATTTCATGGCGTGCAATGAGACGTTCGAGCCTTTGATCTCGGAAACTGACGCTCATTAATGTATGGCACCCGCTGCAAAATCCAATCGGAAACGGAAGCAATTCTGAAAATATTTACTCATGTTTAGCTTGCAGCTCGTTTAGCTGTGATAAAATTGAATCTGCATTAATTATTACAAAAAATGCTGCTCCTAAATAAAAAGTGTCCTATAGGATCAATAATGTAGGGTATAAATATTGTATTATTTCAATTTGCTTTTAAATCCTCCAAAGTTTCAAGTTTACTGCTTTTTTATTTCAGAAGCTTAAGTTCAAATGATTGATTCCCTCTTCGGGACACTGCATCTTGGAATAATGAATTTCTTGCGATGAAATTAGACTTGACTGCACTATATCGTGCACTTGCAGATCAAACAACGTTATTTCATCAGTGAATGGAAAGTAAGAAATTCTGGGTAGGCTTTAGAGTAGTGATAAATAAAAAGCCATGCTCTGGTAATATTCAAAATAAATGTATTCTACAACCACTAATATAAAAGGCACACTTAGTCTGACAGAGGCACCTAGCAATGCCACTACTTACAGGAAAGAGTAAAGGTAGGAAATGAAGTTCCAACACGACTTGAACAAACAAGAGTAGTAGCTAACGAAGAATGCAATGGAAAAGTGAAGAAAGCGATAACCAAAAATGAAGATTATACTGAGTCTAACGAACTGAAATAAAGTTTCAAGTTATGGATATTTAGTAGCGTACCTTTTTAGCATGGTTTAACTGATAATCCATCGCAAATTCTACTGGAGAATTTCAAAACCTTTTGTTGTCTTCTTGTCAACGTTATGTTTAGCCTTCGATGTCGTTATGCGTTCTAATCTAACGGTAGACTTTAATATTTGCGAAAAATAAAAAAAAGACCTAGACCACAACGTGATTCGACTTCTCAAAGACACTAAGATGAAAGTAGTGTTGTGTAAAGTCCGAGGGATAAAATTGAAGGTGAAAGTTTTAAGCATTTTCCGCTCTTGAAATTGAAACCTGCAATTCAGTCCTTACATAGTGAGCTCAGGCTTGATTTTTCTACTGGAATGATCATTGCTGAATTTTTTTCGACGCAAAAGTAAAAACGAAATCTATGCAACCAACTTTTTTTAAAGTGAAAAATAAATTGTCATTTGAAGTTTGATTCAGGAAAGAATACATCAATATGACACCGATTGGTAGCACTGTTTTCTCCAAATATTATTTCCATCAGTTAAAGTGATGCGTTATGAGAATTTTGTCTGTGAATAAATTTGTCGAGCTCGGCTGAATCTGAAATGTTCCTGAAAATTGCATGGAAGATTTCCCGACTGGCAGATTTCTGACCACTCGAAAACTTCAAACTTTTGTGCGCCTGCCGTCCTCGCGGTTGTGTTGCGTTGTGCGGGTGGTTGTGTTGTGCTAGTGGTTGTGTTGTGCTAGTGGTTGTGTTGTGCGGGTGGTTGTGTTGTGCTGGTGGTTGTGTTGTGCTGGTGGTTATGTTGTGCTGGGGGATGTGTTGTGTTTTACTGGTGGTTGTGTTTTGCTGTGCTGGTGTTGTATAGTGCTAGTGGTTATATTGCGTTGTACCGGCAACTATGTTGGGGGTTACGTAGTGTTTTGCTTAATTCTTGTCGTCCACGATTCTTTTTTTATGATAAAGCTTTTCTAAAGTTTGAGTATGATCGTAAGGGAAGGTAAGACGCCGTTACATGTTAACAATTTTAACGTTCATTTTTTCCAATACCGCCTCTGCTTTTCCCTTTCCATCCGTATAAATTTCATCGAACGTCTTTGTTTCGGTTTTTACACTAATTGTTTATGGGTCCACGTTCATCTGTTCGTCGTGATGAAAAAAAGTTTCGCACCACCTGATTTAGATTGTAACTTGACACTGCATCCTCGAAGAAAAATTTAATTTTCTCGAAAGTTTTGGTATTCCAGCTAGCAAAAATTTTCTATTTCATCATATTCTAACGCTATCCTCGATCCCTTTTCATTTTCATTTATTTTCCCTCCTTCCTAATTCTGAAGTATGAAGCAAAAATGATCTAAGTTTTCGATGAACTACGGTTTTATTCACTAAAAACAGCCATCGAAGTCAAAATGAATATAGAATGCATTCAAATGAATCAAAATCACTGGGGTATATAGACAGCGTTCAAGAAAATGAAGTGTACGTAAAATCTGCGGGACTGAGGAGCGAATCTACTCTCAATAACTGGTGAAAATAAGGCAGATTAAGGAAAAGATTCATTTTTTCGATAATAATTTTTGTGTTAATTCATCACATGCTGCGTTAACTGGCGTGAGGTTTGGACTGACATGTGCACATTCTACTCCAAAGAACCCGAGGAGATATTTTCAGCGAGTTGAAGGCATGTGAAGGTCTGTCACGGCATGTGCAAAAATATCAAGGTTTACAAAAATTCAAACGAGTTTCAGGGACAATCTTGTGAAGTAAAAATGAATTGCAGTTAGTAATTTTGGACGAGTTTCTAGACTATGTGGCCTAGAGTATAAAGAAGTTTACATGATGCGACAGTGTGACAGAAAAGCTACCAAAACACATTACCTTACTGGAATGTAGAATGAATGAAAAGGAAGAATAACAGGGCACAACAACTAGAGCTTAATTGTCGGAGGGTAGAACGAAATAATTTTTTTGCGGTCCAATTGAGTTCATACACGTCGTTTCAAGTACGAGTTTCTCAGATGCCGGGACGCCATGACAGTCACCACCGATCAAACCGGACCCCGTTGCATAAACCTGGGTACCGCAGGCAGTCAATGCGACTTCCTCCTTTCTTCAATGGAAACCAATGAGAAGGAGCGCTGGGCTGACGCTGGGAGAAACAGTAGGATAAGCGCACAATGTGAGGAAACAGAAATTTTAGTTGTTTATCCTTTCTACGCAAGAGTGCTGTCTAGATTAATTGCATTTCTATGCAATGTTTTGCAATGTTGGGCGACGAACATGAAATAATGCAATAAATAGAAACATCTCTCGCTCTCAAACATTTTATGCTACTCAATTCGTTGACATGCAATATTCTTGAGCGGCGCTATTGAGGAGAACTTTTATTGTAATTTTTGAGAAAACTTGCAGTGATAATTTGATTGAAGCGTAGCTCACAAAAGAATTGAGTTGATTAATTGCATGACGAAAACTTCTGTGAAATAGCAGTTGAGTGATTTTCAATCGATGCGTCAGACATTGCTTATCAAAGGTCTTTTAAGGGAACGACACTTAAACGTAACTTGCGTATAACGATGCAACTTCTATATTATTGGTTGATGCGCCCACACACACGTCTCATTTTGTATGTTTCGTTTAACTCGTCCGTCGCGCATGTTAACGTTGGCTCGCTGTTTAGCTTTTCATGCTGAATAACCGTGCAGTTTCACATGCTCGCTTCTGCTGATTAACGGAGCCTAAAAATGTAGAAATGAGTCATAACCAATACAATGGGTGCAGAAATAGAATTAATGATCTTAAATATATAGAAATTTCGTTTTGCAAAAATCTTAAACATGGTTGCTTGTCCACTTGTCGGTTAAACTTGCCATTCAACTGTCATTAAACAAGTTCTGAAAATAAAGTTTTAGGGTTCGAAGATGACGCCATGTAAGAGTTGCGTATTTTTCTGCGTTATCTTCCATAAAGATTTCTTTTAGTGATGGGTAATTTCTAGACCAGAGGTTTCCAACCTTTCATCAATGGCGACAGATTTTTGAAACAAATAATCGGTACGACCCCCATTCCTTCAAAAAACTTTATGTGATTATTTGCACTTCGAAAACCCGTTTATTAGAGAATGGCTATTCCGTAAGACACAAAGCCACATATATATGTACTAGGTGAATTCACAAATAATTTTGGATGTTTATTGATACATGTAAGAGGTTGAAACTGAAATTACCTATGAATTGACCTAAATTAAAACACACACACAGTTGATTTATTTCCAACCATGCACTCACCTTAATTTGTTGGTTATAACTTTTAATTACTTAACTTATCGTATTGACCTAATGTGCTGGTGGTGCTCTATTGTTTGCGACTAACAATTTTATCCTGGGTATTGTGGTTGACGCACCTCTCAAATCGTCCTCCACATTTGAATTTTTTCGGTACTTGTTTTTGATGTTAAGAAGCTAGGAGAAATCTGTTTCACATCAGTATGTTGTTGGGAAGGGCAACGAATTTCTTATTGAAATATCCGAAACTGCAGGAGATTTTTCGAAAATTTTCCCCAGAAATTCCAGTGTTAGTAATTCTCCACGCCAAGCTTTTGTTTCAATGAGATTTTGCGGTTCAATTCACTCTTCCTGTGCGGTTTCAGGGACACCAGATACATGGATACTAAAAGAGTTGATCGTAAGCCAGAAAAATTTGCTGCATTTGTCAGAAAAATAGCCTCTTATTTCACAAAAATTTTTGCAAATGTTCTTTCTCAAGGGCGTGCAAAGCATCAATGTTAATTTCATTCGCCGTTGCCTCAACAGTCTGCATGTATGATTTCTTTTGAACCACTTTTGTGACCCAGAGTTCTAGCCTCATTTTGAAAAAAATCGATCTTCTCTAGTAATGATACTGTCGAACTCTCCTTTATGACATGCTATATTACTGTTTTAAAGACATCAAATATGCCAATTAAATACACCAATTGACAGAGTGTAGAAAAATTAAATGACAAAATCAAATCTATTCATCTGTTCTCGGGTCTTAACTAAAAATATATTTTCAACGTTTTTCCTTTCCACAGCCCTCATACTTCAGAGTTGATCAGCAGTACATCATGCTAGGAACCCAAATCTTCACACAAAATTCTAAAATTCATGTAGCAAGCAGCTTTGATTTTACATTAATTTGTTGCTTTAATTACTCGATTGTGCACTTCCGCGAAAGGAACATACAATATCTTGGTAGCTAATACTTTTCAATGAATAGGAAAATGAGTTTCAATTTCTTGTGGAGCAAGTTTTTAAACTAAAGATCGGTAGTGAGATTTATAGTCAAGCTTTGCAGGTGCCAGTCGGTGCAAACTCCACACAATCTCTTCCATTGAATTGAGTGTTTTCAACGAAATCATTAATTACACTGGAATTATCCTCCAGCTGCGGTAAGAGTAGTTTGCAGAGGCTTTCAGAACAAGGACTCTTCTTTCATTTTTATCATTAAAAAAACGAACATACAAAAGAAGTTCGTTGAGAAAAATTTGTTACCTCTGTAGTTTTAAGCTGTTTGCTGAACAGCTCGACTGAAGGTTCTTTTAGTTCTTGTATAATTTTGGATGAAATGTCATTAGACATATCTGAAATTCTTCGTTTTATTGTATTATTTAACACGGATAGAGACAACAATTGATTTGCTGAGTCAAGGTCAATCATGAGACGTATAAAATATCTTTAGTGTACGGAAATTTAAGATTTCCTGCAATTGTGTGTGTTTTTTTCAGCCTGTGCCATCTTTAATGTAACCGTTTGTGAAACTTCAATGGCGGTTAAGTTTCGTTAGGAAATGATCCACTTGAATTGCATCAAGCCATTGGCTTGTAAAACAATTAACTTTGGATTTAAAAAATCACTATACATATATTTTAAGTAAGGATGCTTGTTTGGAGATGTCTTTGTTGCTTTATTTGTTTTCATAGACTCATGAGCAAGTACCATGGCAAGTGCCTCCCAATATATTCCACACTGCGGTCTGTACATAAACGCCTGAAATAACTTTACTGGTGAATCCCACTTATAAAATCATCGAAGTTTTTCCTTTTTCTAATGTGTACTTATTTCTTTGAAAGAACCCAGTGGCTAAGAACAGCGCAGTATTTCGCATCTTGCGTCACTGCAGGCACGAGACTGACGATCGAGTGACGCGAGTGGAGAGACCGAAACACGGTATACCGGGGACCAAAACGCAGCGGCAACAGAATGCGTCCAGACAGCTTTAGATGTCCATCTGAGTAACTCATTCGAATGTTATTATTATAGTTACAAAGTATCATTTGATACTTTTATCAATTAATTGGGGAGCACACTTTTGGTTACATGAGTTCTGACACTTGATTCTAGTGGATTTGAGGTCACAGATTCCAAAAATGACATCCGTTTGTGAAGACCAGGTCTAGTTTTCATGCTACGGGACTGAGTTTTTATTTGATAAAGAATTTCGATAAAATTTAATAGTACAGTGCTGGCAAATGAAATCCTATCACTACAAGTGTTCAAGTTTTTAAAAAATATTTCAGAAAGGTGCTAAAGGTATAAGGCATCTTAATCAAGTAAAAGGAAATGTGTGACGCGTCCGGATGCGTTCTGCTTAATATGTGATACATTCACAGCTCCAAAGCAAAGAAGGAACATAAGTGAATTTGTAAATTCTTACTTTCAAGTGAAACTTGGAGATCAAGATAAACCTTGGGCACCACATGTCATTCCTGTAAAGAGAAATCGCGTTAACTAATTAAAGGAAAAATAAAATAAAATTCGGCATTCCAATGACATGGCGTGAGCCACGAGACCAAGTCACAGACTGTTACTTCTGCCATACTGATGTGGTTGGTTTTACTGGTAAATCTCATCTCCTTAATTATCACATACCCTAGTCTATTTTCAGCAATCATACATGTGCCCTAATCAAATGATGTTCTAAAAGCTATCTTCACTCAACTTGCTGCTCTTAACTCAACAGCAAATGTGACTCTGGGTTAACAGGAGTCAACTAACAGAAACAGTGACTCAGATTTTGAATGCGTATCAACAAAACCATGAAAATTTAGTCATGCAGAACTTAACGATTTAGTTTAAGATCTGGGTTTGTCCAAAAAGCTGTCACAATGGTTGAATTCACGATTAAAAGATAAAAAGCTTGCTGGGAATGGACGCAAAGTTAACATTCTATTGCAACAGAGAAGATAACCTCTTACACTTCTTTGATTCGAAATTTTAATTCGAGTACTATTGTGATATTCCTGGATTAGTAACTGCGATGGGAGCTACACGTTATGATCCGATAGAGTGGCGCCTCTTTAAAGATGGCTCTAAGCAAAGTCTGAAATTTGTTTTATTATATATAGGCAACATTTTAAGAGCCATATCATTAGGACACTCAGTACACCTGAAAGAAAAATATGAACACATCAAAACTGTATCGGAGCTCCTCAAATATAAAGAACACAAATGGATCATTGGTGTTGATATAAAAGTGATCAATTGTTTGTTAGGACAGTTAAGTGGCTACACAAATTTTCCTTGTTTTATGTGCCTTTGGGACGCTAGAGCCAAAGACAGACACTGGATTCAGAAGGAATGGCCAGTTAGGGAATGCTACAATGTTTGGGAAAAGAACATCATTCATAAGCCCTCGAAGAATTGTTTTCCCACCCCTTCAAATCAAGTTAGACCTTATGAAACAGTTCGTCAAGGCGCTCAAAACTGACAGTAACTGTTTCAAATAATTGTGTGACGCTTTCTCCGGTGTCACGGCAAAAAACTCACAGCAGTTATTTTCGACGGCCCTCAAATTGGGAAGCTGATTGAAGATCAAGATTTCACTGAATCTATGACTGATGTTGAGAAAAAATGCATGGGGAGTATTCATTTCTGTCATAAGGAACTTTCTTGGAAACAGGAGCTCAAAGGAGTGTAAAGAGCTGGTTGAATCTTTAATGGAGGGTTTCCAGTAATTAGGTTGCAACAAGAGCATTAAGATGCATTTCTTGAACAGTCATATTGAATAATTTCCGGCAAACTTGGGGGACGTGAGTGATGAGAGGCGTGGACGCTTTTCACCTGGATACCAAAATCATGGAAGATCAATATCAAGGTAACTAAGACGTTCACAAGATGGCCGACTATTGCTGGAGCATTCAGCGGGACTGCACAGGGAAGCGACATTCTAGACAGTCCGTTAAACACAAGCTTCTGCCAGAAGAAAGATGTCATTCTTCGCAAAAGCAATTGATGAATCCACAATGTGTTTGCCAAGGTAAGTAAAAGTAATTATAAATAAATTCTGCACGTTTGTAACGAGTTTTGAATGGCATTAATTTATACTGGTTTGGAATTTTATTAGCTGTATCTGGTGGTCGACCTATATATTGCCAGAAGTAAATGGGAGGTAACTCATCGCTAGAAAACTTGACCTGATAGAAAATAACCCACGCCATGTTTGAAATCAGTGACCTCAATTTACCCAGGAACTGATTTCAAAGTGTATGCGACTGATATAAAGTAGAATTTTGTTCCCCAGGATAATATTTCAATACACAGAGACATGGAATAAATGTTGAAGGCTGGAAGAAAATGCACAAGCTTACTGGGCTTGTCAGAACATTCTGGGCAATAGTATACATCTGGCAACAGCTGTTTGGCTGCAGTTAGATTTGTAAACTGTTAGAACAATTAGAAAATCATTTACTATTGTCATACTTAAACTATTAAGTGTATTCTGAATGGTTTACTTACTTTTGCATTTGAATTTTTTACAATATTTTATGCTATTTTATTATTCAGTTCAAATGAACTGGCGACCCCATGACAACAGTCTTGCAACTCTACTTTGAGTCACGACCCACAGCTTGTGAATACCTGCCCTAGACCTTCCTGTTGCTAAGGTCTCAGCACACGCTTTTTTCTTGGTGGGAGACACCTTGCTAACAGGGTGCGGTAAACAGATGACACTCACTGAACTAATGTAAATGAGTCGTACTCATGATCAAGGGAATCACTGACATTCCAAATCAAGGGTTGAGGCATGTTTTTCAGCGTGGATCATCTGGAAACTTGGAAAGTTTTGAGCTAAAATTACCCCACTTGAATGGTAAAATGTTTCATTTCTTAGACTAAATTTTGAAAATTTATCGAAAAGCTTTTAAACATTGAATTAGTTTAGACTTTCGAACTAAATGAGCAGTTAGGAATGATACGTCGTAAGAGAGCTATACCAATTCATTTAAAAACAAGTATGTTATCTTACTCTGCGTATGAAAAGAATCCCAGCACTGCACGAAGGCGTGATACGTGTTCGTACACATCTTTGATCTATTGTGGTGGGAGTCATACCCCAGCCCTCTTTCCTGTCTGCCTATAGGCAATGAAAGTTTAAAATTATGTCATTTCATGTGATCGTTCATACGGCGATTGGAAAGAATGTTTGTTCAGAATTCAACCTTGTTATACGCCATTCAAAATTATTTCATAAATTTGTTTTGTTGATGCTACGGGTAAGAAGGCTTGAGTTCTTTTCTCATGTGAATTTAGGCAATTAAAAGTAAAAAAGGAAAGATAAAGTATTATAATAATGCAATCTACGAATTTTGTATTATAGCAAAACTGGAACAAGTTAATTCCCAGTCTAACTTTTCATCGCCTGCATGCATATTTTTCGCCGCCGAAGCGATCTAATCGCTTAAATCGCTTAGGCGGCGAAAAACATGCATGCAGGCGGTGAAAAAGTTAGACTGGGTTGCAGCAGCTGGGATCACAGATTACCCAGACGTTTCAGAATATCTCATTAGGTAACGAAAAAGCATCGAAGATTGAAGTTCAGGATTTCGGTCGTACGTTAGTTTTCCTTCCCCTCAGGAGACATTGTTTGTAAGTAAGTTCACCTCTCCTTAGCAACAACAAACCGAGAGACATCTGGAATGTTCGTAACAAAAGGCACAACAAGTGAGCTCAATGCCAACGCCTGTTGAGGGAGGTTCCCGCTGCGAGTACTTAATATATCCTTTGCGGGAGCTGCATTTCCCCGAGGTGCTTTGATTAGGTGAGGTTCTATCAGTACGGTATCCCTCACACTTGAAGGAGCGTTACGTCCCAGATTACGCGCAGGGTTTGGTGTCGTGTGCCAGAGTAGAACGGTCATGCTTTTGCTTACTTATTTTCGTGAACTAAAATTCAATGGTCATATTTTTTACACAGAGACTGAAAAGTGAAAAATGCTCTCATAGAGACACAGAGGCATAAGAGACAATTGTGATTAGTTGAAAATTAGCAAAAGTGTTCAAAAGTAATGATTAGAAACATTGGATAAATAAAGAAAGACTGTTTTTACACCTAGGAAAATGTAATCAAACGCAGATATACAGTAAGGTGTTTTTTTTGTAAACAAGTTCTGCTTTTAAGAAAAAGTTCATCATGCGAGATATTGGGATTTACAACATAAGTAAATTTGCATCCTATTATTTTCTATCTAATATAGACAAACTCAAATTTGTAAACTGTAGAAGAAATAATCTAAGCTCAACAGCCCACAATATTAACAAATTAAATCATTTGAACTTCGATCTTGCTGCTCGTATTTCTTGTTGTAACTTGTTGTGATCAAATCTAGCTCGAACACAGTCTCGATCTTCGCTTAATTCCACGTGATTTGTCTCTTAAACTTTTTCGTGCAACTAAAGTTCTCCCTTAATTGCGCGGTGACATGAATATATTGATAAAATAAAAAATTTAAGGAAATAGAAAATTCCTCAGAAATGATTATCAGAAATGATTTTCAATCCTGATGAATTTATGAGAAATGATTCATATAACATTGAGTTCACAGCCAAAATATGTTTGGGAAACATGAGCAAGCTTTTAATTGCGACCTTAGAACGAATTATTCCAGAGCTCCATGACTGTGTCTAAATGAGCGTCAAATCCTCCTTTCGTCTGAGATCAGAAGTCACATGATTGCTGGCTGCAATTAGCTCATAAACTCAACGAATTCAGACGAAAGTTATGTGAAAATAAAATTGTAAAACTAAATTTTGAGGGTTTAATTTTTCAAAGTTTGAAGTTTAGGTCGTATTGGCTCATGACTTTAGATTTAATCTCAATAAATAAGCAGCTAAAAAACAAAATGCGCAGTTCACTCTAATTTCTCGGCGTTTGAGTTCAGCTTATGTTTATGTGTACAAACAAATTCCAGCACTTAAGTGTGCTCCACTAATTTGAAAAATCAAAAAGCGTGTTCCGCATAAGCCTGGACTAAAACTTCTCAAAATTTTAATGGCTTAACGAGAGCGCATTTTGGAGGCGGCCGGTGGCCTTTGTCTGAAGGCGTTTATCTTTTCTTGCTGTGGTGGAACTCATTAAAGAAGGATTTTCGGGGAGTCCAATGGCGCTCTCGAGAAAAATAAAGGATGTGGTGTGCTCCAAACTTTCATTTGCTCTGAATAATTACGACCGCTCTCCGAATAGGAGCAGCAGAGCGACGATCGATAATTTTCTAACTTAGGAGTGGAAAGTTTTGTTCATGGACGGCATTCAGAAACTAAAACTCAATCAGAAAATTTGTCGAAATGTATTTGTCAAAAAACTGATTTTATTTCTTACACGCCTAATAGTTCCCTCTCTTTGTTGTTTCCCAAGCTCCTAACTCTGCCGCGCGGTGTACGCTGGCATGGAACCTTCCTTCACGGCCAATTGGGGCTCTAAATTTAATTTAAGGAGTAAATACAGGGAAAAGTTTCTCAGCAAACACGTGGACCAAAAACGCGCATAGATTACATTTTACACGGCGTTGGCATGCTCACATGAGGCGTGCGACTATTTTAGGCCTATCAAAGGCCTAATGTCTGGCAGCAATGGACCGGGCTACTTAGCAAGGCTCCTGCAAGGCCTGCGAACGACAGAATGTATCAAGCGTTGTCCCACCGACAGCCTTTTAAAGCTCACGACACGCAAGGCTACTGGAGTAGCACGGCCTAAAGAGCGCCCCGTTAGCGGTCTGGCAGCTCATTCTCTACGAGGGAAAATTATTCAAAAACAGAGAGCTTTGCGCACCTCCGCAAAGCCTCATCCGAGTGTGCTGGAGCGAAAAATCCCGACGCGTTCATTAAAGGCAATTATCGAGCAATGAGAAAGGTAATTACTTCATCCTTCTTCAAATGGGGCTCGATAAATCGTTAGCATAGCGATAGGCATCATTTCTCAGGAATAACCTATGTAGTCGAGTACTGCGATCAGGGCAAAAGCGTCGAATAAATGGTAAGAAATTAATCTGTAATAACATTTAAGAATCGCTTGATTTTTTTTCTGAAGTTTTTATTCAAGTGATACTAAGTCAGAGGCTGAAACAAAACGTTCGATTTCAATCAAAATTGAGTAAAAAATTACTAGAAACACATCGAGACACGGAAATAGTAGCAAGCAGTGATTAAACAAGTGCTTGGTCAGATTGGTTGACTAGATGTCATTAATTAAAAGGCGCGTTTTCCTAATTTATGCAGCCATTTTTCGAAAGAGGTGTAAAAAATCGATTACAGCGATACGAAATTTCCTTCATGCATAAGGAAGTAGCATTTCGGAACTAGTTGTATTAATAATAAATAAGAATTAAAGTTGTTCACGGTTTTCTAAGTTCCAAGTTTACGGTTTATAAGTTCTTATTTTGACTGTCGTGTAATAACAATTCGTATTTTCTTTCTCCATGAATAAATTGTTCAGAAAAAGTAGAGACTTTAATTTTAATGTATGATGTTTGTATGTTCAAGTAAATTGATGCGCATTTATCATATTAATAGATTCATTCTCCGTAGATATATACAGAGTCCCACTTTAAAAAGACGCGAATAAATGTGGTGTGGGATTTTGCGCTCGAGTTTGTCAACGAAATACTTTGTTCCACTTAAAAACTAATGTCTCACAAATTATATTGTACCATCTCTATAGTTTCCTAAATCGAAACTTGTTTACTTGACGAATAAATTACTCGATCATATGTAAACAAATAATCCGCTTAATTACTGTTTCCACGATATTAGAAGAATAAACATCTCTCGTTGAAAATCGTATCATAACATAACAATCTGTAACTCACAAGCAACTCAATGAAATTCTAATGAATGGAGCTTAGATGTAGTGAAATATTTTCTACCGAGAAATCGAGATCACACATGAGAATGTGCTGATCAAATTGTTTTTTGCTTGGGGCTTTTCTCTCAATTCACAAAATGAAATCATTATCACGTCTCCCGGTAACGAGAATTATCTAACAGTTAAAATGTAAAATCCTGTGAGTACATAACGGATGAAAAGTTAACTGCCGAGAAAGAGCATCACTATATAGATTTTCAGTGAGGATCAAAGCTGAGTGAAGAGGCAAGGTTGTTCTTCGCCTCCGTCTGGCATCTTCTGACGTCACAACTTCAGAATAGGATTTTCGATCTTTTCTCGACTTTATTCAAACTAGCACCAATTTTTTAAACTTGTGTCGAATTCTCATCGTAATTATTACTTAATTAAAGAAAACCCGTTGACACATTCGACCCTCCTGATGAGAACTGTTAAAGCACAAAATCAAGTCTTTAGTAGATTGATTACTATCTAAGCCCTGAAGCTAGACTAAATCAAGAAAATGAACTCACATTGCAATAGAGTTTTCTGCTCTTTTTTTAATTTTCAAAGCTGAATTGTTGCCTCCACAATACTCATGTCCTTGACAGTCGTGTGTTAATAAGTTGCCACCGAGTAAGTGTTAACTTCTTGCGCGAGTCATTCGTATTTATATGGGGAAAACGTGTGGCGTGGGTTGGACTGCAGAGATCTTCCTTTTCTTAAGCCTGCGTCGAACGTATTTCAGACCTGAGACTAAGAAAAAACAAATTCATTATTTTTCTTCGTCGACATCAGAAAGCTAGTTCGGTAGGGTTTATGTGAAGGTCAAGAAAAGCTGCAACCTGATAAAAGGTAGTCGATAATTCTCATTACATTTTTATAAATAATCTTTCCATGTTTTCATCATGAAACAAAATAACATCCTCAATTCTCTTTGAGTCAGTATCCTTGTGTGACGAGTACAATATGGTTTATCAATATGGTCAACAGTAACATGGCTGAACATGATATGCGATTAAGTAATCTCATTTATAGCTCAAATTTTAAAATTCTCCTGTCTACAATCTCTAAAGATTTGAGAACCTTGGAATTTCACAAACATAAACGTCTTATGAACGATATTCCACGCTGGACCTAATTGGAAACATTAAATTAGCGAATCCCTGCTTGACCTACCATCCAGGTAGCAATGGGCGCAGTGTTACTGTAGTGTCGGTGAAGTTTACTGCAGGCGTGAGTAGCGTGAAGCGAGAGTGGCAGCGCAGCGCAGCAGACGAGACATCCACTTTCGGCGCTGTTCGCTACTGCGGTGGCCTCGCACACCGTTGCAGGAAATGCTGAGGCGATTTTCATTGAGCAGCCCGAACTGCACAGCCACGTTAGTGGCCACCACCCAATTATTGTATAAAAAAATTCGCGCACAATCGAGGTTTACTACGGTGAACTGCTCATATGAGGTGTACTGCAGTTCACGGCAGCAGCCTCGACTGTGCAAGAATTTCAATTTTTTAGGTTGATGAAAAACAATTTAATTGCAAAAAAATTGCTATGTTATTCCCTTCTAAACGTTGATTATAACAGAAATCACAGTTTACTCTATTGATATTTTCTAAGACTACAGAATCAACCTACACTTCTCGGCAAACGTTATACTGAACCTAATATTCGCCTGTTTCTAAACGATAAATTATTATAATCTGTGGTCAGCTTAAACCCCATATGTCATTTATAAAAATTCTTAGACCACAGTACAATACGTGGGTTTGCGGCAAACCCTACATTACTAGAAGTAGATAACAACACTCCCACTCCCATAAAAATAAAATGTTACGTAAATTAGAAATTGAAAACATTAAACTAGATTTTAAAAAACATTTTCAAAACCCTTACTGGACAGCAAAATATAGAGAATAATCCCCTAACGGAACATAGAAAATGTACAATTCCCCAGTAGAAATTAAAATAGGATTGTGTATGCACAATACTCTTCTATTTCCAAGAAAATTTTAACAAATGATTTATGTATAAACTCTCGCAAATGAAACTAAAATGGTCGTGAAAAGGATCATCCTCAAAAATTTATGGATGGAAGAAATGAAATTTGTTACAAATCAAAGAGCAATTGATAGTATTAAGCCTGCACATGATCGTTGCACCTATTTCTAACACACACGGACATTCATATTTTATAACTAGGTGAATATTGTATGTATGAGCACAAATGTACAATGTGTGCATCCATGCGTTTTTAAACATCTAACATCGAGCGAAATGATTGCCGGCAAACAGAAAATAACCTGAATGTAAATGTAAATGCCAACGCCTGTAATTCTTGCTATAATTTTTGAGTTGCAATGGATATTTTAGCTAATTATGAAGAAGTTTTAGGCGCTGATTTTAAATCTGAATTTAGTTTTTCTTCACCAGCCCTAATTTATATGGAATTTGAGGTTGATGAAATTGTATAAATGTGAACTTGCGTCGCAAACCATGACAGCTTTTAATATTTTGATCATTCTTCTTCTGTTCCAGTTCAAACATTGCTTCCAAAGAGAGACATCATTGCAGAAACAAGCTTGATGCCTTCTGCGACATATGTGGATGCTACACACTCAATCGTCAGAGACGAAGCATATCCTCGTTCGTCAAGCGTGCCTACAAGGCATCTTGGTGATCAAGACAAGCAATGGACTCTTGATGTTGTTAGCCACAATCGTCGGGAAATGCTTCAAGACTGGACCAAAGAAAAATGCAAAGGTCTGCCTTTTGGAGTTCCAATGATCTGGCGCAAACCTGTACAAAATTCTGGTGGGGAAAGAGCAAACGGTCCAATCATTCACTTTTCTGGCTGGCAAGTGAGCCAAACAGAAGATAAAGTAGAGCCCTGGCTGGGCCTTGGAAACCAGTTCGCTCACTTACCCTGCCGCCTCCACTAATCTTTGCCGGAACTTTCCTGTGCACCGAGAAGGCCCGCGTTGCACACGCATCTTCAAAGCCACTGTCATTGTAGCCCCAGCCTCGAGAGGTGGGAAGGAGTGGTTCCCATACCTGGGGGCTCAACGTCACTCATCGCGGCTTTTCGCTTCTGCTGCTGCGGCGCCGTGTTGTGACATGAGGTGAGCCTCACGGTCAGCCAGACGTTTCCCTCGCCCCATTCTCACTTTTGATAAGTGGATGATCCCGTAGGACCGAACCGTTTATCGAAACTTTCCTATCAGGTTTTGTGCCATAGTGTACTTTTTAATTAATTATAGTTTGATTCTCATGCGCCTATTGTGAAATTCTAATTCTCGTTAACTTATTCTAGAATGAATGCTCAACTTATTCTCAAATTCTAATTCTCGTAAATTTTTTCTAGCATAAATATTTATGTTTACTTATTCATACTTATTCTCAGACTGATTCTAGCATTATTATTTGTGCTTATTCATATATTCTAACTTTTCTTGTCCTGCGTGCAGGTACCTGTGTGTGGTCCCGGCACGGAGAAAGAGATCAGAAATTGTGTAGTTGCTTTTCAGTAAAGAAAATATCATGCCTTTGGAAAAGGACAACTTTTCAGTAAGTTACCTTAAATTTTTATTTTCCTTCGGCTATTAACCGTAGACGGAAAGTACAGTTGAAAAATTCAATCTTAAAAAATCATCTTACGATTTTTTGTATAAAACCCATCAACAATGTGACCTACTGTTATTTCTGCATGGGAAACACAATGGGTGTTGGGAAGAAAAACCGACATAGGATTACGTATTCGAATATTCCCTCTGATATTCGGCCTGCTCCACACTCTGAAGAAGTTCCTGTTCCAGTTTTCAAAGGCTTTCCTTCATTGGACAATAAAGATATTGGACGTGATACAAGCGAACAAAGCAGTAGTGACAGTGAATTGTCAGGAAAGTGTTCACAATCGGAGAGCTGTTCTTCAGACACTGAAACTTTCCCTGTCCCCAAACCTCTTCCCCAGGCTGAACTGAATTATTTAGTGAGGGATTTAAGTTTTTCAAAGACAGCAGCTGAGCTTTTGGCATCAAGATTCCAAAGCTGAAATCTTGTTGATCACCACTCTTAAAGTATCATATTTCAGAAAGCGTGACCAGCTTTTTTTACCTTTTTGCAGAAGACTGATAGTTTGTTTACTGCCATGATATCCCAGGGCTTCTTAAAGAACTGGGTGTACCTTATTATGGTCCTGCTGAATGAATACTCTTTTTAGACAGTTCGAAACGATGCCTAAAGTGTGTTTTTTTACATAATGGCAATGTTTATGGAGCACAATATGTTTATGGTCTTTCAGTGCATTTGCGGGAAGACAGATGATACGAAAATTGTCACGGACTTATTGAAGTCTCATGAGCACAATTGGATCATTTGTGTAGACTTGAAGATGGTCAACTTTTTTCTTGAACAATTGAAAGGTTTCACCGAGTTACCATGTTTCCTCTGGATGTGGGACAGCCGAGCAACGAGACAATGTTAAACAATTTATTTACTACTAGTGATACAGAGGTAGATTGTTTCTCAAGTCTAGTACAATGGTCAAATTTTAGTATGGCTACCTGTGGGCCCGAATAAGTTTAGCTACTTCTAGGGCATCCTAAAATCAACGTTATTCTAGGGTGTACAATAATGTTTAACTTAATTCATATGACCTAGTTACGCATTAGACTGATCAATGAAATAGTTAACTCTATATTCGATGCTTCATTTTACAAAATAGTTTATATAGACTAGATGTTAACAGTATATTCTATAAACGATTTAAGAACTGACTGAAGATCAAAGGTACTAACCATGGCAAATTACATTATCAGGACCAGTTATGTAGGAGACAAGATTTGACTTGGTTATCTTACAAGACTAGTATTCTGATAGGAAATGAGATTCAAGATTTATTTTGAATACTTTGTAAGAATAATTTTCTCGAATCTCTGCAGGGATTGAGTTCCAAGTTTTAGTTCCAACCAACAGGATACTGTGTAACTACCGAGCCTTTGAACAATAATGAAGCATGAACTTACTTCTATTGCGGGTTGAATGGTCGTGACGACCAGTTTGTGGAGTAAATTATTGTTTGAGGTAATTGTCGCCATCATTGGTCAATATTTTACAAATGAAATTACAAATGGAGAGTTTGTAGAGATCTTGAATGAATCATTTGTGTGAGCATTTTATTCTAGATTCTTTACCGCTCTGATGGCTCTTTTTTGCAGAGTAAAAAGTATATTAGTTTTATTTCTATCAGTTCCGTGCCATGCTTCTATTCCGTATTTCATGTATGGTGAAACGAACGTACAAAAAACATATGCAAAGCTGTTTCAGGTAGAAAATTTTAAACTTCATTTTAGATTCTGATGGATTTTGATTATTTAGTACTAATTTGGGCGATGTGCTCTGTGAAGGACAGATGTTTATCTATTATGATGCCCAGCAACTTCCATGAGTCGGTTTCTTCGATTTCACTTTCGCCAATTTTAATGCGTGAGAGAGGTATGCTTTTCTTGTATGAGAAAGTAATACATTTCGTTTCATCGATATTAAGGCACATTTTATTAGCTTTAAAGCCAAAATGAAATCTTTTGGAGTTCGTTATTTATACTCTCCGCAATCAGAGCGGAATTTTGGTTTGGAAGGACCGTAGAAAGCGTGCTGTCAACGGCAAAAAGTTTGAATTTGAAAAATGATGAAGATCAAATAATTTCACTGAAAAAAATTAGAAATTAGAGAGGCCCAAGGACAGATACTTGGGGAACTCCATGGCTAATTGTCTGTAGGTCTGTAGACAGAAATTGGGTCCAGAAGGACTGACCTATTCGTGACACACTTGAAGCAGGCATGCCAAATATCATACAAGACCCAATTGTAAGCAGAGATAACATCATGTTTCCTCCTCTTCACGTCAAATTAGGTTTGGTGAAGTAATTTGTCAAGGCCCTGAAAGCCGAAGGAGAATGTTTCCAACACGGCATCACAGCTTTGCCAGGGTTATCATTTGAGAAGTTCAAAGTAGGCCTGTTCGATGGCCCACAGATTCGAACCCTAATTCATGATGATCAGTTTGTTGCTAAGATGACCGCTTTAGGAAAGACAGCATGGTTATCCTTTTAGGCAGTCGCTCAGAACTTCCTTGGAAACATAAGGCGGAGAACTACAGCAAACGTGTGAACAGAATGCTCCTCGCTTTTCGTGATCTGGGTGCAACATGAGCATCAAACTTCATTTTTTGAGCAGCCACATTGATAAGTTCCCTGACCACCTGGGGGTTGTGAGTGACGAACAAGTAAAACGATTCCACAAAGGTCCGTAGGTCATGGAAGAACGCTACCAAGGGTGCTAGGACAAAAGTATGATGGCTGACTACCGCTGGAGCATTAAACGAGACTGCGCAGATGGAGTATACAAATGCAAAAGTTACAGACGTAATTTCCTACCTGAATAAAATACACAAACAAATGAACAAGCTTTCATCAGCTGTGGTGACGTTCTGAAGGATGCTAATCTAACTTTGGGATAAAGATTGATGTTTCCTAAGAAACTCTATCAGAAAACACGGCACAATCAACACCTAGCGTAATTTACTCTCAAATCACATTTTACTGGTCTGTTTCTTTTGCCTTAATAAATATACAGAAATAACTTTTATACCATTTTAAGGTTCAAGTGAACATAAGAATTGAGGCTGATATTGCTTATTCCTATCATGACGAAATTTATAAAAATGACAAATATCAAATTGCATAAAATCTGTACTTGCAGACAAAAATCGACTTCAAATTTGAAATCAACACACTCAAATTGACTATAGAAAGGTCTTTTTTAAATGCATCAAAATGAGTGTTCCCCAGTGTTATTGGTTTGCAGAGTAATAATACTCTCCGATTTCAGCTTTTTCATAAAAATCTTATAGAACGATTTATCATGAATTCTGAAAACAGGAACATTTTTTGGATTTGTGGAGAATTCATAATTATTTCATTCGGATTGAAGCGTTGAAAAACGATGTAAATCAAAATAATGGCAGATTAGAATGAAATCAGTTAAAACTACTTATTCGAATTCGCTACTACCTAAAAGACAAATTTAGGGAATGTATCATTCCATCACAAAGATATATATACACATACATATATATATATATATAAATATATATATATATATGCATATTTTATATAGGTAATGATATATATCTACGTCGATTTTTTAATTAACTCTAAATTTTTTTTACCATTGCTTGATAATTACAGTCATCATTCAATGGATAAGGTGAAAAATAATTTCAAGAGTTTTTTTAGAACGTTCTGTTTGGAATATAGCGATAATTTTACTGTTCAGTTTAACTTCTGTTCTGTTTAACTTCCAAAGACAATTAAAAAATAATTTTTTATTTAGATTGGTTTTGGAGATATTTTCTGTTGCCTCAGATAAATCAGGAAATACAGCAGACAATAAGAGCAGCCGTCTCAGTCTACGGAAGAACACGATTGTTGGTCATTATATCACCCAATCAGGCAGCCGCGATGGGCAGTGTTCGCTGTGGCAGAGAACATGGTGTTTACTGCGCTGCGCTGCGAGTGGCCACTACGGTGCGCTGCAACCAGTCCTGCTGACGCAGTGCACTGCGCCGAACTGCGGTGAATCATTAGAAACACTGAGCCGATTTTTAACTTGGTATTCCCATTGAGAATTCAAAATTTCAAGAACATTGTGTGAATTTTAATCATCGCTTCTCGATTTTGAAGATCTTAAATGCTGAAGAAGAGTGGCGCTTCATTCGAAGGCTCGCATTGGAAAGAAAAATGATGAATGAGATACTTCTCACTGCCTTCTTGATTTCTTTCTATAAACAAGGATTGCCCTCCAATCACTCAGACAAATACAATGTGATGGCCATCCACTCCGCCGCCGCTCTATACCTCCTGGCTCAGAGGCTGAGCGATAGGTGTCCTCAATGCTTGCGGAGCCTAATTGTGCGCAACCCTTCAGGGCCTCTTTGGTTCAGCGTACGCTAATTAACAGGATATTCAGCCTGCACTCGGAAAGAAGCGTGGTCCAATCATAACCCCATAAGCACCCGTACCAACTAAATCTGAATATGAAACATTGCCACTAGGATTGTGTAACCAGTGCGTGGACAGCAATTAGGAAGAGACCTTCAATTTTCACACGTTTACGTTGGACAGAGCTGAGTAATTGTGGGAGCAGACATTCATTATGAGAAATTTTCATTGTATCATTTCAAACTCCGCTTAAATCTGCCCCTTTATCTGTGACGACGGTGAAGCCATGCTTACCAGAAATTATTCATGCTAGTGTGGTGCAAGGATATAAAATTGGAAATGAAATTTTCTCTGACTAAACCAAATTTTCATTCTTAAGATAACATGAGGCGTAAAAGCACACTAGGATGTGAGTGGTCCAACCCTTCCGAAGTCACGTCGATGAAGTCGGTTTCACATTTTCTGGACTTAGTGCGTAGAATTTGACACATGTAGTAGGAACCTACAAACTCAATGGAATTTTTTTTTTGCTCAAACTGTACTTACAAATCTCATCATAACATTTTCTTAAAGGGGAAAAATGTGAGCAGTTCATTTGGAGCTGATGAGAAAAACGGAATACACAGTAAGATGAATATTAAGAAATCAGTCCTGTACAACTGTAACGCTCTAAATACCAACTCTGTGCATCCGTCTAACCCACCAAGCAACAACTCATTAAGCGACTGTAGTACCAATGCCCGTCAGGTGACGAGCTAAGCTGACAACTCTCTTTCAGTGCAGAGCAGTACAAGCAAGAATACCACATTTGACTAATACATCCGCTGCAAATTTCGATCTCGCACATCGTTCATGAAGTAAAAAATAACTTCTGTCTCCCTGTGACCCACTTAATTAGACTATCAAAACCGCGGATACCTCCAACGCCATCTTCAATATCTTCCGCCACTTCAAATATTAAGCGCACAATAGAACAACTTTCAAAATTGAACTGGCTGGTAGGTTTTGTTTATTTTACGTCAGAGATCCCGGTTAATAGAAATCAGTATTTCAATTTAAACCCCAAAGAACCTCTAGAAACTTTTCTTGGGGGAGAGAATACTCTCACAGTAGTTATAAGAAAAAACATTGAAAAGTCGTGTAAAAATCAAACCATAACTTTCGGACGTTTCGATGACCTCGACACAATTGACCGGATACCTCAATTAAAAATTACGTCCTCTACTTCCGATATTTAAGCCTCTCGTCTTGCGGCCTCACTAGAAGCAAATAACTTATCATGACCTGACCAACCTTTTCTCGTATTCATAAAATAAGTATCTGCAGTGGTCAGAAATTGCACAGGTGGTCAAGTTTGGCAAAAAATTAGTTTAAAACTAATTCCGCTCTGAAAAAATGCTGTAACTGATATTGAAGCTCGCAACGATGTCCGCACAATAGCGCCCTTGTATCATTAGGCAGAAATCAGACTGGAGTCACATCATCTTTATGGCAAAAACTGTTGCTCAGATAAACCGAAGACTTTGAAATATAACGGACGCAAGACCATGTTCCCTAGGCAAGCAACACTGACAAGATTGATGAATCCATGGGACAGTAACCACGAAAAAGCAACTTTGCTGTTTTTAAAAAGCACAATAATGAAGAAAATTTCGAAATGAAACATCTCAATGCACGTAGCCTAATTGATAAATTGGATGACATCAGAGTCATGTTGGTCACTGAAGAAATTGATATTTCATGTGTTTCAGAAACATGGTTTGGCTCATGAACCCAAAGTTTGTTTAAAATTCTCGATTACGTATTGTAGAGCTATGATAGAGTTAAAAATCGCCGAGGTTGTGGATTTGTATTTTCGTGACAGAAATATTGTTTACTTAATATCGTTACTTCTAACGAATGAAGTTTACAAAGATAGAAAAATGGTTTGGCTGAAAGTACAAATAAATTAGCATAAATCCACCATCAGCAGGTTTACAGACACCCATATTGTTGTTGTACAGACACGTACAACAATAGAAGATTCCATTAGAAGAATCAAAAGAATTGAGAAAGCTTTCAAAGAAATTCTAGCGATAAAAAAAAGTCATTCTTTGCTTCCGAAAATTTCAACGTTGACCTAACGAATAAAAACAATCAGCTAAGTAAACTTTTGTAAAAACTCAACCTATCCCAAATAGTCAGAGAACCAATTCGTATTACTTGAGTTTTCAAAACTCTTCTCGATCTAGTAATCACAAATAATCCTACGGCAATACTCAGTACAGCAATATCACTTTGTTTCCGACCACCACTCTATAGAAAGTCGAATTAATGTTGAAAAGGAAAGAAGAAATTATAGTTATACACCTTATCGTTTGAACAATCACAACTCAGCAGAACTATTACATGAAAGAATACTGAACAGGTTTACTGAATTTCAGAACATAGTTAAATCTGATGATGTTGACTTACAAGTTCCAATTTTCGATGAACATTTCACAGCGGCTCCCAATGAATGTGGACCTTCAACATAAAAAACTAAGCCAATGTACGCTGTTTGGATTACAGACGAAATTAAAGCGCTCCGCTGAATAAATAATTTACTGTCTGCGTGCAAAGTAAAATTGATGAAATAGCAAAAAAAGTAGATATTAGAAATAGTTCAGTATACAACAGATATAAGGACCATGAAAAGATTATTCGGAAAAAATCACGAAAGCAAAACAAACCCACCTACCCATAAACTACTAACGGCAAAAAATAGACCAAAACGAACGGAGGAAATCATTAGTGAGGTAGCTCTATACAAAAATTTGGAGTACAGAAGCAAAATTTTGAAATTATCTTGGAAACAGCACTGATTTCCACATTTCTTTTCAAAAGTAGCTGTTCAAGTCTTCAATGAAGTATGCAAAATCAATCTAAATCAACCAATGATTGAAAACCCGTGCCCTACTACATCTGCACGGGCTGGTGTCAGGTGGAGACCACGTCCTGTCAATTTACCAGAGTCTTTAAATTTGCCACAGTTCAATTTACCAGAATGAATTTACCATACTCTTAGAAAATCACTGAGGCAGTCGGACATGACTGTATCAGCCTTCAATATATCAAATGCATCTTCCCAGTCACAGCATCAATGATTCGTTTGATAATTGAGACATCAATAGCAACCAATAAGTTCCCTGATCAATTGAAGCTCTCCATAATTAGATCGTTGCATATAACTGGTGACATTAATACAGCATTAAACTACAGGCTCATAAGTCTTTTACCTATCCTTTCCAAAATACAATATTAGAGAAAGTGATAGCCAATCAATTGTCGTCTGACTTGGGCGACTCAAATTTACTTGATCAAAATTAATATGCCTATAGGAGGAACACTAGCACTCAAGGTGCTCTGCTTGTATAATAAAAAAAAATTTACACTGATATCGATCAAAAGAATGTAACACTCCGTTGCTAATCGATCTCTCAAAAGCTTTCGATAGCGTCGAACGTGAGCGACTTTTACGAAAAATATTGAAATTAGGAGTGGACGTGTGGCTCCCGCCGGTGGAGCCTTCGGTTGTCTGCTGGTAGGATAGGTAAAAGCTTCTCACGTCGATCAGTTTACTGGTATTCTAAGCTGCGAGGTGGCGGACTGAAGCTTTTTACAGTAGTGTAGTGCGGAACCAAATGCACCTAAGCTGACAACATGCGCGCTTTATGCGGCTCATCGGCAAGCGGTGTAAGGAGGGCGGCACAGACGCACTGTGGCTTGAACGCTAGCTATCAAATCAATTTCCTGCAGTCCGCTTAGTTAACAAATTGTCCCCATTCATTCAAAACAATTTTGGTGTTCCTAATGAACAAATCCTTGGTCCACTATTGTTTTCTATTTTCATTAACGATTTCCCTCCAATGCCTTCTAACACACGAATCTATATGTGCGCATATGATGTTCAAACTTGTGTCAAGTTTTGTGGTAGAATTACTTACCGCAGGTGCAAATTAAAGCTAAAATCCTATTGAGTAACCTGCAATCATAGGATGATCAAAACGGTCTCAAACTAAATGAGAACAAAACACATTCCATAATTTTTTGATCCAAGGATCTAATAAAAAAATTAAATCTGACTCTTACGGTAGGGTATGATGAAGATAAGCCATTAGAAAAGGTTACAAATTTAGGCATTTGGTTCTATCAAATTACGTTTTTCAAATCTCACGATGAGAAAACTTGGAATAAATTTACGAAATTATGATGTTTTTTAATCGTATAAAAAGAATGCCCGACCAAAAATCTAGATTATTAACCATTCATTATTTAAATGTACGAGGAGCTCGTGGGATCGAACTCGGGACTAGAAATTTCTAGTCCCGAGTTCGATCCCACGAGCTCCTCGTACATTTATTTGATTTGAAAAAACCTTGTGGAGGACGTATGCTTCCCGTACTAGATTCATTAACTGTTTCTGGGGGTTATTGGACTTTGAACTCTCATTCATTATTTAGTGCAATCGCGGATTGACTATTGCAGCCTAGTATGGGGAGACGTACCTCATTATCTTCAAAAAGACTGACAATAATGCATTAATTTCCCGGCCAAGGTTGTGTGCAAAGATAAATTCAAGAAAAGTGATCATGCGACCTCTCTCATCAACAAACTCTGCTAGACTCTTATTCAAAGAAGATTCCAGACTCAAAGCCAAATCTGCATTTTCCTCTTCATATCTTACTTTGAGTATTGATGATATTGTATAATTCCTTCATCCCACTGTAACTAACAGAAGCCGAATTGGAGAAATAATGTTTCAGTCAACATCCACCTGACATTGAGCAGAAAGTTCAGTCGACTTCAAAAGCCTTACTGTGGAACAATTATTTCCGTCGACTATCAAAATCCCTCTAACAATGAAAGAATTTAAAACCAAAGTACCACGTCGTTTTGCTTCTGAACAATAATAATTGTGTTCATGCAGTACACATTGAAAAATTACTCACGATTATCTTTTCCTTACTACTCGACATTCTTAAATTTTCAGTCCAGAGTTTGTGTAGTCTGCGTTTGCGACGTGATTGCTTGCATGTTAGTATTTACTCACACACGCACGGCAGTTACTGCAAAGTGGCCAAATCAGCGACTTGCATTTTCGCTGTAAAAACCTGATTTGTTTGATTAATTACCAACTCATCAATTACCTGACGCATCGCTTCCTCACATTATCGTCAATCATTAACATGTATACGAAATACCCTAAATTTGCTGTGTGGCTTAAAACATGCTCTTTGAGGCAGTAAACTTAGGTCTATTTTGTCATGTTCGTAAGAAAAGATGTTTTCAAATTTTTGTCATTTCAACTCTTAAATTTTGAAAATAAATTATCTTCTTCAAACCATAACATTTTCAACATTATTCCCTAATGCCACAAGAGCCAAAACTCATGTCAATGTACTAAGAGACTATCAAAAGAGTTTCTCCCAATTGCGTTCATCTTTATATTTCTTTCATTACATTCATCTTTAAACATTATCAAACTTGAAATAACTAGCCATTGGAATACATTTTTATATTTCTTTCTAAGTGTCTTGCACAATCATTGACAAGGGCTGTTATGACACTCATATATGTTTTTCAACTAAATACCTTTACATTAAGCCATTTTAAAATGCGATGTAATTCATCTTGTGTATCACCATTACAGAACACAAAGTGTTTTCTTTTCTTATTCTTGTCGTATAATCTTATTGTTAGCCTCGTGGGGCAATTTCTGGCTTCTGACACTCCAGAGTATTTTGTGATGGCATTATTTAGGTAATTAATTTAACGAATTGTTCAAATTATGTTGTAAATGTTTTGGTTAACGTTGTACAACAATTCTTTTTCATATTTCTGACTCCGGAGAACTCTCTTGAGCAGCGTAATTTGTGTAGGAAATTTGTCTCGTAAATTCGTGTTGCGGTGAGGTATTTTATTTTCTCAGAGCTCGTTATTTGGCATACTAATTAACACAGAAGAGCGAAAAGGTTGTATAAATGTCAACCTCACCGTCTTAAGCGCAGAATTATTTAAATCCACCCATTACATTGTCAACATTATTCCCTGATATTGCAAATTCATAAGCTCGTATTTCAATGTACGTGCGCACTAACGAGAGTGTTTCCAACCATGTATCACTGGTATTGTGTTTTTTATCAGTTGTATTTACGTGCATTATCAAACTTAGATTAACGCAACAAAGGGAACGCAATTTTTCATGCTTTTCTCTCACTCATTTGCTTTGACAATTTACGTGTGCATTACGTATTGTATACGTATTACGAATACATGAGTATTACGTACTGTATTGTATACATATTAGGCTTACATGCGTTTAACGTATTGTATACATATTACGTATATATGAGTATTTCGTATTCATGAGTGTGAATATCGATTTCAACTAAGGATCTTAATGTTCAGACAATTTAAAAACCAGTAATTGTTTTTGTAACATTTTTATTCGAAATTACCTGTTCTTTTCTTTATTTCTTTTTTCGTTTAGGAAGACTTATTCGAAAAATTCCATTTTCCGTCTTCAATCGAGGTTGGTAACGACAAAACCAACTGCAGTTACGCGGGTGTTCTACTTGAACATGTGCACAGCACTCAGCTACGTCATAGTTATAACTACTTATTGGAGAGAATTAATTCAGTTACAAATATAATACTACAGAGTATTTAATGAAAAACGGAACCCAAAATGAAAACAATATGATTAATAAACTATTTGCTGTATTTGTATTTTGTTCCGACCCTATTCTTCGTTGAATGCTTTTCAATAATTGCTACTAATTTTAATGAAAGATCTTCGAAAACATCTACCCTGTAATTACTATAGATGTCTCTCAAGAACATTTGCTCAGGACTGTCAAAAATAAAACGTACTCTCCGCAATTTAATTTTATTTTAAGTGTTAGAAAAGAAGTCCTTATAAAAAGCATGTGGTGAATAATTTTATTAAAGATAATGTGAACATGTGTTAGCTCTAATTACCTCCACATGTCGTCCATTTCTGTTCACACACTTTTCAGCTCTTGATGGCATCAATGAAACAACTCGTTTGATCAACTGTTGATCATTTTTTAGTGCATTGAATTCTCCAGTGATTTTTTCTTTCAATGCTTCAGTGTTTTGAGTGGGCATATACTTTTGTCTTGAAGTGTCCCGATAGAAAATAATCACATGGTGTTAAATCTGGGGATCTACGAGTCGTGACGTGTACATTTCATTGTTTGACTTTCTTGTGCAAATATGCTCCTGAGAGCCTCCAGTAGAGCAGTTACAGGGTAAATGTTTTGGGAGATATTCATCACAACCTATGGCATTTGTTAAAAACCTGAGTGAAGAAGAATTTCGTTGAAGTAGAATAAAAATGCAGCAAATGGCTTTTGAATTCAATCATTTTCCTTTCGAGTTCCGTTTCTCGTAGGACACACTTTACATTGCGCCTATGTCTCGTAATGAATAATGAAAATATACGAAATGCTCACTTCAGGTTCATTCTAGGGCAAGAAGTGTTTAACTATTTATACAAATGCACTGCGTTAACTCTGATGTGATGGCAAAGTTAGTGATAATTAGAAAAAGGTAGCTGCAAAAGCTGCAGTCGCGAGGTCCACCTATCTTTTCCTTATTTAGTTGTGGCACCTCTTGCCCTCTGGTATTCATTCCAGTATGAGTGGTATGAAAACGATTTTTATCGCATACTCTGATGCTTGCAGTTGAAGATCACAAATTTACAAATGGAACGATGGAATACCATTTCCTTTCACCAAGTCAGTAAAAGATCTTTAGTCTCGGAGCTCTATTTGATATTTTCAAAATATTTCCCCTCGAATGTTGGTGAAGCTAGTTAAGGATTGCGATAAAAAGAATTAAATGGGAACCATTGTACGAGATCATTATTTTATTTTTACAATACTATTTACGTCGAATCCGTTTTTAGCAAGAACCCGATTAATAAAATTTCCATGAATACTACATTGTGAAACACAATGCAGTGAGTGAGTCGGGAGTATCACCATCGCTGTTCATGTGATGAACGACTTCTCCTCGAAATAGATTCGTTTCAAACAGATTGACATACTTATTTGTTAAAACCATTAAGCACGAGCACGAATCGATGTACTACTATATAGTATGGTAATATGTAGATTTTTACCATTACATTACAACTGCCTTCATCCTGGTAAATCTTTCACAAAAAATGTTATCAGTGTAATTACTGTACACATGTTGTGAATCATGGCAGAGGACATTTGCCCAAGTTGAAGCCCAAACTCATGTAGACCTCGAAAAGTACAAGCTCTTCAATGTTGCACTACTTTGTTTTATCCAGCTCACATACATTGTAGCTGTCAAGCCATTCATAGCATTTTCCATGTTCTTTTATGCTTGCTAATACATCTTCAGAATAATTTGATTTTGTTTTGTCTATAACGTGCTCAGTAGATTGTATGTTACTCTACTAATGTGGTTTAGTTCAACCATTGGTTGATACATATGCGTTGTTGAAGATCTCACAAAGTCTGCTATTTTAAATATGGAAGTGTCATTGAATGAGAACACCACTCACCTTGATAGCTACCCAGTGTTGGAAAATTTCTCTGATTTAAATTAGTGTCGCTCATCGTCGAAATTAAATATGGATTAGTGTTGTATTCATGCTCTGGTTTCATATTTAGATCAAATCAGGTCGTATTCGAGTTCCAATAGCTCCTAGAGAAGTCCTGGAGGGACCTAAACTGGCATTACCCGACAGGCTTTGGAGACATATTCAGGACACCATTACGTTTAAAATTGTGTCGCTTCGCAGTTGAGCGTTTTTCTCACGCTGGCTGGGTTTGTGAAGTGCTGAGTTCAGATTCCGCTGTTACGGTCTCTGGCACGGGCGTGTCGAAACGTCCAATTCATAAATTGCTTGTTTACTCTCCATCTCCACTTTTAAGGCAGTTTCTCTTGTGTTCTATCTTTTAATCTACATTTGTGTGCGAGTGCGTGTGCTTGTTTAAATACCTTCACTTCAAGGGGCTCACTCAAGGCTGCCAATCTGTAAGTACTCCACAATGTCAAACCATTAAGTCAGGCTGTTAGTCTGAAACCTTAACTGGAAGGTTCTACCTGATTGACGAGATTCCATACTCTGATGTGGTTCCCTTCTACCTAAACCTTAAAACATCAAACCTCAAAACTTCAAATTTTTACTTCAACTTGATACTTCAAACTTTAAACTCTATTTTCTCTGGAACGCTATCCTACCTATTTTCGTCTAAGTGCAACTTTCCGTCATTGTACCAAGTTTTCTACGCCGAGCTGAAAGGTAAGCTCAGGTGTGTATTGTTAATGAATTTTCGTAATTTGTTTGAGATAGAACGAAATAAATGAATAGACATTAAGTTTTGGTGGGGTCTTTCTATTCGAAACTAATGGTGTGATTTCTTTCACAGAATCCTCAAATGACGCAGTGTGTCTCCTGTGGTTTCTACTTCCAGAACTACTTCGGCGTTTTGCTTGTCGTTGGTGTTTAACTAGGAAATTCCCCTTAATTTGACCTTCATTTGACAATTCCCGTTCGAATGGGCACTTAAGATATTGAGTGTTTATTTAGGATTCTATGATTACTTTCCAGTTCACGTTGATCGGTGGATTTGTGAGTCTAGTGAACCAGAGCTTGGTCTGGGTGGCGACGCCGAGATCCCAATTTTTTCTTGGACTTGCAGCTAAACGGCGACTGTCAGCCGTCCGTCCAATTGTACCTCCTTACCTCTAGCCCTTACTGTAAAAGAGAAGAATTTTATCTAATAAAGAATCCGATCTTTAATAAAATTTAAAACCAAGTCAAGTTTGCAGTTGCGATACCTTAGGATGGAAGCTTAATGGAAATTCTTTGCGATCTATTTTTAACGCTGTTAATGCGTATTGGAATTTTTTTTGTCTTGCTAACAGGCGTTCAGACTTGAAAATTATTCGCTTTCTTAAAAGAAAAGTTTTGTCACGAGATTTACATCGAGTCGTATTGCCTTGTTCGGTAGAGTTCCACGATAAACTAGAAAAGCATTTTTAATTAACTCCTTGCCTATTCCTTCTTTTTCAAATGGTTGTGTGAAGAAATTTAAAAATTTTTCACATCAGTCAAAAATTATTTCTTGCATTGGGACTACTCTCGGCCTGTTAGGGTAGTATTTACGAGGCTGACGTCTGCCCAGTGCCAGATCGGGGCAGAAACGCCCGATTTTGAGCAAGCGTTGACGGCGCCAGCAGCGCCTGAGCTGAGGCTGGAGCGCCTACTGGACCGGAGCACGGTGCGCACGCCGGACTTGGAATGCGCTAAAGTGAAGTTGACGGCAATGTGACCGTTAAGAACTTTAACACTGCAATTACGAATAGCGTTTGAACTCTACAACTATGACTAGGGCATTTAAATTGCAACTGAATTTAGGATTAAACTGAATGAAGACTGTAACTTCAAAGTTTATACTTGTCTGCAAGTTTATCTCATTCACCTATATACGTACCTGATATGAATGAATGCAGAATGCGTTTGTGTGCAAAGAAGGGAATAAAGTGACGAAAACAAAACCTAAGAAATTGCCAAATCTAAAGTAACCTTTTACCTAAATTTGTGGAAAACTCACTTCAGGAGCTATTAGTAGGCAATGTGTATTAATGTTATTTACGAAATGGTCAACCAGTCAAAAAAATCTGAGCATTTTCGGACACAAGACAATACATCCCAGGTAAAGAATATACGTGCATTACATGATAAGAATGATAGTCAAAGGAATTCAGTAATAGGATACAACCTAAAAGAAAATATAAATAATTACCACAGTTTGTGTATCGTCTCTAGGTAGAAGTATTTTAGTGATATTTTCTGTAGGAAAATTCTTATGATTAATTTCCTGATATGTATTTTCCCCCACGATTATTTAAATTTTTTTAGGATTCTTCAGCGTTGCCTGGCTTTCTTGTATAAAGTGTTTCGTACAATATATATCATTACTTCTGTGCTGCACCTAACCTATTTTTATTCCATATGAGTCCGTAACACCTCAGGGCTCATTTGCTTACTAACACTTTAATGAAATGAAAATTTCACTTACCCGCTGAACAAATACAGATGTATACATAGACAAAAACGTAAATACACACACATGGACACAAACATTTAAATAAATAATGCAGACCCATCATGAATAGTGTCACATACAGTGGGGCAAAATAATACAACACGTTGATTAAATCGACAGATTACACATTTCTAAGCCGCGTACAATTACGGAAATTTGACTTTATATACAGAATAAGATAAAAAGGTCAACAATATATCTAAAACGCACAAATATTTAATAGAAAAAATATCTAGAAACATGTATAATAAATACGTCTACAAAAGTTTACAATACCCGTCATTTTTTCGATTTTATTCATTAAAATTATTTAGGATTATTCCAGAATGTTCTTATACATTTAAATATTTGACGACCACACTTTCGTCAGCATTTGTCACCAAAAACGTGGAACTGGTATAGCAGCTTTCGTTCTGAAAGGTCGTAACAATGGGTATGAATAAAGACATCAGCCAAAACCTTCGCGAATGTATTGTGGAGCTCCATAATGAAGATTTGGGATATCAAAAGATATGTGTACAACTGTGTGTTCCTTTAGCCTCGGTTGGAACCATAATACGTCAGTGGAAATGCCGGAATACGATTCTCAGCAAGCCTTGAACTGGTCGTCCACTGAAGATTAACGTCCGTGCTGCTCGAAAATTGGTGCGAACAGTAGTGCAGAGATCTCAAACTACTCGTGAAGAATAATTTAAAAAGAAAGATTGAAGATGTGGGTTCTTTTGAATTTTATTTACAGATCAAAAAACGTTATTGATGGATGATTTCGAAATCTGGGATCGAAACCAGCAGACACACGATCCGCAGAGCACTACGCCATGAAGGTCTTCGCTCCGACACTTCGCGTAGGACACCTCTTCTCCAGAAACGTCACGTCATGGCCAGGTTGTAGTATGCCAACGACCATTTGAACAAAACAAAAGCGTTTTGGAAATCAGTACTGAGGTCAAATGAAACTAAAGTCAGACTATTTGGGAGAAATAGCACAAACCATGTTTGGAAGTAACAAAACGAAGATTATGATCAAAAGTGCACCTTGCCCCCTGTTAAGTTTGGAGGTGACTCAATCATGCTGTGGGGAAGTTTAAGCTCATCACGAGTAGGTTAACTTCACATCATCGAAGAAACCAAGAATGGCAGAAAATATCGTGAAATATTGGAAGAACATCTCCTAGCATCAGCTCGTTTGTTAAAATTATTGAAACATGGACCCCTCAGGGGGATACAACTATTGTATCTATGGGAATTGGCGCTCCCAGGGGGACTATGTGAGGGCCCGAGCTAAAGGTTAGGTAGGCTTTCTTTTT
>JACJUY010002914.1:39330-61033 GCA_014220935.1 Platorchestia sp. MABIK | reverse complement strand
AACGACTAATCTAATTGAAACATGGATGGACCTTCTAAGACAACGATCCACAGCATACTGCAAACGAAACCAAGGAATGGTTGAGGATGAAGAAGATAAACATTTTAGAATAGCCAAGTCAATCCCCTGACATGAATCCGATCGAAAACTGGTGGAGGGAATTGAAATTGAAGAATAAGAAGAGAGGTTGCGATAAAATCACTGAACTCGAAGAAATTTACATCGAACAATGTAACAAGATAACACCCGGAACTTGTAAAAGGCTGGTAGTTAACTAATCTAAAAGTCCTAAAGCCAAATTAATAATAACGGCTATGCAACGAACTATTAATGTGTGTGTATCATGAAATGTGTTGTAAGCTTTTGTTCACGTATTTTTTAAATATGTTCCTGTATATTTTTTTCTATTAAATATTAGTTGGTTTTACATATATTACGATCACATTTTTTACACCATTGTTTATATGTAGTCCAATTTTTGTAATTGCACGTGGTCTAAAAGTGTGAAATCGGTTGATTTAATCAACCTGCTGCATTATTTTGCCATTTTCCCCCCACTATACACATACACAAGAATCCATCTGTACACATCTTCAGGTATCTGTGCATCTGTGCCTCCATCCGTGTCCGTGTGTACGTCTGAATACATGAATATATGGGTGTTTCAGAACAAGAGGAACAAAATTGCATACCAAGTAGAAAATGGTCAAATAAACCCTTTTTATCTACGAAATTTTTCGAAAAAATTCGGGCTTATGAAATATTAGCCTTTTATTATTTTACGGTATGAAATTTAATGACATAATTACTTGCGATGTTTACTTTGAATTTATTTTACAAAAATTGTTGAAACTGTGTTCCACCTACATCAATGCACTTTTCAAGTCTTAGCCTTAATGACTGCTAGGTATTAAGAAACACGTCTGGTATTTCAAAACTCTCACCAGCAGCCTCTGCAATTCTGGCCACGAGATCTTCCTCAGATTCAATGGGTGTAGCGCAGACGAGGCTCTTCAGGTGTCCCCCAAAAAGGAATCGAGTGGAGTCATGTAAGGGCATCTAGAATAGAAGTGTTTGTAACGTAAATTCAAAATAAATACTGCAAAGAATTGTGTAATTAAATTTCATCCTTGAAAACAATAAACAGCTGATGTCCCATAAACCGATTTTTTTAGGAAAATTTCATAGATGAAAAAGTGTTTATTTGGTCATTTTATACTAGGTGTACAATTTTGTACATCTTTTTCTGAAACACACAAAAAAAAATATTGCAAAATTGTTGCAAAATTGTTGGTACAAACTTCGGCTACTAATAGAAAATATTAATACAAGCACAATTTCATCAATGAAAAATGATAAAAAAGCTTCGAATTGAAAGAACCTGTTATGTAAAATAAGAACGCTGATCATTAGCTACACTCTGTTTAATAATACACAAGAGAATAATTCGAAAACCAATCAACAACCGATAATTTATTAGTAGCTAGGACCTCATTATAGTAATTGTTCAAAATGTCTACCATGAGCATCGATACAAGTGCGACACCGTCGTCGGAGGGAGTTACGTACGTTGCCAAAGACTCCAGGGATTTCAGTAATATCTCCAGCAGCGACTGCAATTTTGGCAATAAGATCTTCTTCCGACTCGACAGGTATTTCACAAACAAGACTTTTCAGGTGCCCCACAAAAATAAATCTAACGGAGTCAGATCAAGAGATCTTGGCGGCCAGGACACAGGATTATTACGACCAATTCATTGATTTGGAATTTGGTCAAGAAAACGTTTCGCATTCTCAACAAAATGTACCTGAGCTCCATGATGCTGAAACCACATTCTTCTACGAATACCCAATAGAACATCGGCCAATAAATCCAGAAGGACTTCTTCAAGAAAAGTTCTGTAAACATTTCCAGTGAGACGCTCTGGCACAATGTATGGGCCAGTGATTTCATTATGAACGAAACCTACTCAAACATTGACAGTGTAGCGTTATTACTATCCATGTCCTTGGATGACATGAGAGTTTTTCGTTTTTCCTTCGTGAAAATTATGGAAGTTGAACATTCCATCACTGTTGAAGGTAGCTTCATCCGTGAGTAACACGTGTTCTGCGAAATGGGCATCGTTCAACTCCTGATTCAAAAATCACTGTGCGAATCGTACGCGAGGAGCATAATCTGTAGGAAGTAGTCCCTGGACTTTCTGAAAGTGATACGGATGATAATTATTCCGATTAAATATCCGCCACATTGCAGTGATCTTGAATTCACATAGATTCTGCTGCGGCACGAGTGCTCGAGTGCGGCACGGAAATGTTCTAACCAAGGAAGTTGAATACAACTTCCTTGGTTCAAACACATCTTCCTCATGATTCAGGTCAAGCTGTCTTGGGTGACCAGTATTCACTCTGTTTGCGGTGAAACTTCCGTTCTCACACAATCTTCGGTACAAAGCAGTGAATAGTCGATGAATAGGCACCTCTTTATTGGGGTAACGTTCTTAGTACATTCTTGCAGCACGTCTTGCATTACCATCAGCAGAACCATAGACGAAATGCACGTCAGCCAATTTTGCATTTGTTAGGCGGTTCATCTTACCAGTCACGACGCTAACTGACAAATGATTACGGTTCAAACTAGAGGTTACTCACGTCGACAGGAAGGTTCTAGAAATTTCTTTAACCAGGATTTTTTTTAAAATTGTGAATAGTAAGTTTTTAAACATTTTACATATAAGAGTAGATATGAATAGCATCAATCTTGCCTAAATTCGTTAATTCTAATTCTCCTTACTGCTCTGTTCCTGTCTTTTGTGAATTGGTGAATTCACCGTCGTACTGCGAAAAGTGAGTCTTAAAAGTTTATTAGCATAATATCTCATAAACGAAAAGTTTTTTAAACTTTGTTCATTGAGGATATATTGCTTGTATCAATATTTTGTATTACTAACCGAAGTTTGTACTAACAATTTTGCAACATCCTGTGTATGCAGGAAGGAATATGAATGCGTATCTGGTTTAATAACCACATGTAGGTAGTCTATTACATCATCTACTCTTATGTTCTTAACAGAACTCCATACAACTAGGGTAGCGTCGTGGTCACTTTCTTTTTTTTTAGCGCTAAAATTGTTTTTCTGAGTCGGAAAGTCTATAATGACCAGCACTGATTCAATCTTACCACATTACGGATCACAGGAATGAGCTGTACACCTTCCGCTCACATTAACAGAGCACAGGCACATAACTGACAGTTTAGGTTCTCACACGACCCACTCGTTCAGATCTCAAAATACGAAAGCGAGGAGTCATGTCAATAATAGCGATTGCACCGCTGTAAATCATCTGGAGCCAATATTGCAATTAAACTACGGCGGCCGCCCATTCTTCTAATGACGGGGGTGTCGCCGTAAGCTGCATGTAGCCGAACACTGCTAGCTTGCTCTGTTCTTCGTGCATTAATTGCCCTTGGGAAAAGGTGTTTATCCGGTCCGTCGCGCGGAAGAGAAGGCCGATGCCTAAAATAGTGCGGAAACCTGCACAAGGGCGAACGTGAATCCACTCATCTGAGTCGACGCCGGCGGCGGTTTTTGAGCGGGTAGAAGTAAGCTGAGCTATTTGAAGTTATTCAGTGATTGATTTGTTTAACCACGAAATCAATCTTGCACTAAGTAGGACTCCTCGTAAGTCCTTTTACATCTATTTTATTTTATGAGAAAACGATGGTCAGTAATATGAAAACGGTCGTAGAAAAACTTAATCAACGCTTTAATACACTCTTTTCACATTTAATTTAAATATCCTAGAATGCTTTAGAGTAAGGTGAGTAAGCCTTACAAGTTTACTAAGTAAGAGAAAAAACACTAATGCAAAGTAATATCACGGTCCCTGACTTCTAGGTTGCCTAAAAACCTGTAAGTTTTGCTTCTTGTTTCGGACGCTGCAGCAGAGCTTTTTTTCTCGCAGCCTCGGACTGCCTCGGAATGGCCCCATCCAACAGCTAGAACATCCGCACAACATCAATAGCGTGGCAGCTTTAGAAGTTCTAGCCTGATTATAAAATCACCCTCGTGCCGTACTGAACAACGAGCTGCTTACGTGCATTATGAATCTGTATTGGTGGTGTATCGACGTTTGTTTTAATGAGGAAAAAATATAAGTTGATGTCAATCTCTGGCAAGATGTCGATTTAAGTGTCTGTCGTGGTTTTTGAATCACACGTTAATCTCCATGGAATCAATCGAGATAAAATTTAAATCCTACGGCAGAAAACTGTTGAAACGTTAAGGGTAGAAAAGATATGAGTGGATACTTTTGGAAATATCATCAAGCCACTTATTATTCTGGAGAGAGAATAACATCTGTTCATTATTTCACATACCACTGATGTACAAATAACACAACATTAGAAAAAGGAGCCAAAATGTAAATAACGGACCCCAGAATCGATTTGTTAAAGTCACAAACAGAGCCGCCCTTGGCGCCTAGTCACAGCAGTGGGCGTGGAACGCCAAGCAGCTTGTTTATCTTCTAAATTTAATACGCTCACAAAACAGTTCCTCGTGTACCACCGGATTTGAAATGGCCGAGTCAGTGAACGAAACTAGAACATGTTTACATCAAGAGATATGTTCTCCGCTTCGACCGCTTTAGAGTAACTCATGACCTAAGGCATTTGTTTGTCTGTTTCACAGGTCTCAGAAATACGTTCTTGAAATACCTGAGCACGAATTACTTAGGTGTTGGCCACCTCTGTCAGCAGGAAGCGCCTTGGGGAATTCTCTTAGCAGTGAGAAATCAGAGCAGAAATGTTGACTCACAAACTGAAACGTTTTCCATTTATTCAAAAACTATTTTGCAGCAATTAAAATAGGGTCATTAGAAATCATTAATGTGATAAATTATGAGTTCACATTGCATGTTAATATCGATATAGCAGCTCATGTTGGGGAAGTTCTTCATTTAGCTCTCTGAATATACACAAGCGGTACGTCATAGGCGGAGTTCATTTATCAACTTATAAACGATTTTGTGCGTGTGTTTGTAAGAAAAGAAGTTTGAAATCATTGTATGGGACTTGCATTTTCAGCTTGCGTGCGAATATTGACTTTTCCCTTTACATCATGTCAATTTGTAATAATATGGAATTTTTATAGTCATATCGTCAAGTCCTTCTGGCGATGTTAGTAAATGCCTTAAACTTGAAACGTTCACTGTCCATGTTTTATGACATTTGAATCATGGTTGCCGTTCTCTTGAGAATTATGAATACGCTCAACCTTTCTTATTCTCTTAGCCATTTTACCTTGTAAAGAACGAGGAACTATTGATTTTTCGCTCTGAAGTATTTTGGTACTCGTATAATAATTAAAAGTTTTAGGGAGCGCATTTACATGGCGACAGATGCGGATCATGTTTGCCTCCGTGAATGACATTGGAACGGCTGAATACTCATATTTTGTGTGAAAGATTTAACGCGTACTTTGTCTTGCGTGTGTCAGGTTCTCTGTATTACAATTGGGCATTCACCATTTTCTCAAATATACAGCAGAGTAGAAGAATTGTACGTTGCATGCTTTGTCTACGTTCTCGCGTGTTTAATTTCTTCAAGGGTTAAATTTGCTACTGGACATTGGTTAGAATAGATAAGTAACTTTGAGCCTCCCTACTTGCGACAAAGAGAGGAAGGATAAAGGGACCATCTAGTGTAGAGTTTAGGAAACGTAAAATCAATGCACAAGTTGTGTTTAATCACAATATCTTCTGTGCGCAGAAACAGTTGGTTAAGAAGGAATGCTTTGTAACAAGATACATTCGGGTGAAGTAAGTTAAAGGTGCTGAAAAATAGGACAGCAGTGAACCTAAAAAACTTATTTTATTTCACCGAAATGAAGGCCGACCTAACTCTCAGCTCGGGACCTCACATGTTCCTCTGTGAGTGTCAAGTCCGAAAAATATAAAATTAGTATCCCCGTTAGGGGTTAGGGATTTTGGTTATAAGGTATTTTAGGAGAGTGCGAAAAACGATCGTTTTTTTGCATGTTCTGCAGAATAAATGTTCGTTCATATTTTATTGCTAGTAGAATATTGATATAATGGTGAATATTCGTAAAAGACGAAAAAATAATTTTTTTCTAAAGTTATTTCTCAAATTAAACGAAGGGAAGAAGTTAAGTCGCTAGTCAAACTCTGTGTACATGCAATCTGGCAAATTCCAGGCATTTTTAGCCGCTTATTATATAGTCCTCAAATACGCTTAGATAGTCCTCAAATACGCATACAATGAGTAGTGGATGAAGTGAAAACAATGAATGCTTTATTTCTACAGATGATTAACCAACAAAAATGTGGTCTGCTGCTATTCGCACCTGCAGTGAAATCACTAGCTTCGTTCTCAGTATTCATGTCAGATAAGTCAAGTTCAAGCAAAGGAGCATTAATGTACAAAAAGAACATTTTCTAGAGACGGCACAAAAGCACGCAACATCTTTGTATTTCCACGTCCAAGTTCAGAGGTTCTGAGCAGTTTGGCAATGGTTTCTGCAGCATCGACATAGCTTGTCATGCCTTTATCTTATTCATTCGCGTTCTCTCGGTACTTCATTTGTTCTCAGAAGAAGCCCAGGAATCCCAAATCTGGGGCTTTGAGCCAGGAACAACACGACTTCAACTTTGAGAAAATGTGGCAGCTAATTTGCTGACGAATTGTTCATGAAATAGCATGGACAATTCCAGAGAAATTTCTTGAATGCAGGAGATTCACATTCCAAGCACGACTTTAATTTTCAGTCACTGTCAGGAGCACACAGAGATGAAAGCCAAATCAGTGTTGTAGTTTAATGGTTCGAGTGTTTAAGGGCGGGTTTTGCATTATAGGCTCTGCTCCATAATTACCGTGATCCGTTTTATGCCTTGGGTCGCGGAGGAGTCCGAATTATGTTGCAGGCGATTTATTTTACGACTGCGGTGACGGTGAAGACGTAGTTTATTTCTAAGGAGTCATAATGCGTTTCTCAGCTTACAATCTTACTTGGACCACTTCTTTCTAATTCTCTAATTTCTATGGTTGCAATTTTTTTGAGTCTATTTGAAGTCATTCTTTAATTTAATCAGAATTTTTTAGGGCACTAATGTTGAGTTTGAAATGCTCAAGTACATGCTCAGTTTAAAATTACTTTAAATATTTCACATTGACGTGCCCAGCAAAGTTCCAAATGAACTTTCATTCTAAATCAATTTTTGGAATAAATCCTTCAACCACTTCGTTCTTCAACCACTTCGTTCTTCAGCCACTTTGTTCTTCAGCCACTTTGTTCTTGAACCACTTCGTTCTTCAGTCACTTCATTCATCAACCATTTCGTTCTTCAGCCACTTTGTTCTTCAGCCACTTTGTTCTTGAACCACTTCGTTCTTCAGTCACTTCATTCATCAACCACTTCGTTCTTCTATCACTTCATCCTCCAACCAAGAGTATGATGGAGAAAATAGACTAAATAAAGAGGGAGAAATTCTTTCCATCACGCTCTTGGAAGGGAGGCATGGCTGCCGCTGAGGGCGTGTTCGCGGCACAGAATTGTTGTTTATCAATTGGGTGTTTCGAGGGAATGAGAACGGTTTTTGGCATCATTTATCTTTCCTCTATATGCTATAGCTTAAATCAGCCTCTTGGAATGCTCTCGAGGACTATTTAATTTGAATTGATTTAAAAATAAAGGTCAAATATATTTGATTAGAAATCACCAAAAATTGGGCTTTCTTTGTTCAAAACATTTTTTAATTAATTGACGATAATTTGTATTCCTAAGCATTCTATGTTTAAACTTCTGTTTTTTCTATTCCCATTTAGAATTGTTTCTAAGGGACCTAACTCATCTTCAATCACTTTTGCTATGCGAGTCTACCTATCGTCACCACTCGTACCACTCGTATAGTCACCACTCGTACCACTCGTAGTCCCCAAAATCCATCGTGAATTTTCTCTCAATAAATCCTTGTAAGCAAACGTAACAACTGCAGTAAATAGAAATGAGCTCATTTGAATAAATATTAAACCCAGCATAATGACTTTGTGTACAACAAAATTACCTCAAGAATAAACAGTTCTATGTCCCTTATTCGACAGGATTCATTACCACAGGCCAATTTGTTCATACACTTGAGGGAGGCGAAAAAAAAGACATGTTTAACTAACTCGTTGAAAGGAAAACCCAAACCGTCCCTAAAAACCGTGCGCAGTAGGTGACCAAGAACATTTACCGACATTATTCACTACAAGAACATCACGAGTGTATTTATACGTACATGTTTTCAAAAAAAATTTTCGTGAAAATTATAAAATTTGAAAGTTTGAAATGATAAATACGTTGCAGTACGTTTTCCTTAACTGCTTCTCTTCATGGTCATATTCGAAAAATGCTTGTGAAAATGGCCATCCTATTTTAGCACGTTGCTTGCTATACGACCCATCAGTGGGTCGTGCTTAAGTTTTTCCTGCTGCGAAATGACCCATCGATGGGTCGTTTGAAAATTCTAATTATCTCTCTTAAATTAATGGTATTTAATGGACCCAGTTGATTGTTGTTGTTAATAAAATTGCAAATCACTTTTGACTTGAAACTTGAGTTGAGTGTTGAACTTCAGTTTAACCCATCACAGTCAACGCGCTTAACAAAAAATTTCAACCCTATCGTAACCTCCTCATGCCACCTTCCGCACACGAGAAAGTACCATAATTTGTAGGCTCAAACTATCACTTGATTACTATTGCTGATTACACAAGCGCACACGGGTTACACCGGGCACTGCTTCTCATTCTTTACATTTCAGTGCTGCTTTGATCACTTAATTGGGCTTGTTTTCTTCATTTTTTCTTGTATTTTCCCCATTTTACTTCAATATTCACTCCTGGGTAATTTTTTCCTGGTCACTTGTCTCTGAGTGGGCTAGCGATTCATTGAGATCCATCTCCAAGGGAGGAATTGATCACAGTGAGAATAGGGATTTTTTTTTGAGTTTTGAGCCATATGACATCACTCTCAGTACATTTGTTTCGTGATGGCAAAAAAATTTTCGTAATATAATGCTTATGGATACATAAAATCTTTATGGTATTGACAATTTGATAGGAGATGAATATATCTTTCGAATCAGTGTTTTTCATCTCCATACTGGATTGCATGAGTGATTGAGTTGAAGTTAATACGTTTAAAATTGTGAAAAAATTTGCTTCAAAAACGAATTTTATCAAAACGATTTGGATTTGAGCTTGGTTAATTTTGACCTGAGGGTAGTTAACTTAAAGTTAAAAAATTGTGTTAAGTACGTGACTCTAAAAATTCTTTAATAACTTTTGATACATGAAATGAATGGATTTTTAACAATAAAACTGTAGAAGAATCCTGCGATTTATATCTTTTATTTGATACTTACGTATTTCTGATACAGCAGTAAAAATATGAATCAGAGGACACAGTAAAATTCATCCTGCTTTGAAACTGCCGCCAAGATGACGAATTGGACAAAGCTTTCATATGCAAATTAGCTTTCATATGCATTACAAACTTCTCTAATGGAAGGAGCATTGTCCTATAGCCACCAGAACTTCGCAGGTTGTAGTCTTTCTTGAAACTTCGCTGGGCTAGGACAATGCTCCTCCCATTAGTGAAATATGCAGGGCTTTTGAAGGCTAATTTTTCCTTTGGTCAGTTTGTCAGTTTCAAAGCAGGATGAATTTTACTGTGTCTTCTGATCCTTTTTTTGACTGCTCTATTATGAATACGCAATTACCAAATAAAAGATATAAATTTCAGGATTCTACAGCCGTTATGTTTTTCAGAATCCGTTCTTTGTATCCAAAGGGTCCGGTATTTAAAAAACACCCTCTATATTTCTGCGATGGAAATCGTTGAGCGGCTGACGCCCCTACATACGTCGGAGGGCTTGGCACCTGATCTTTTTTTATTGGTCCTTAAAGCATGAGTTGCAGATCATTAGAGCTTGAAGCCTTAACAACTTGACCCGCAGGCATTGGGAATAAATTACTTGATAAAGAAACTGGATGAACAAGGTATTTGGTATGACATTTAAAGTAAAGACTTCCAGCTTTATAGCTGATGCTATTTGCACCAGGTACAAAACGCGCAAGCATATTCAATAAATTCTCCAGCTTGTTTTGGTTTATGCCAGATGTTGTCGAACAGTGTTCACTTCTTCATCTTCAACGTACAAAAAAACATCAATTCAGATCAATAAACAATGATGTTTCAATCCAAACGATTGCATTCATGAATGTCTAATTATTCTAGACTAGCAGGACCCGTAGAATTCCACGGTCTATATTATTTTAGAGGTGGTGGGCCCGTGAAATAATTCTAACACAACCTATAAAACCCGACAGAACCTATATTAACACAACATAACCTAATCTAACCTAACCCTACATAACCAATCCTCACCTAGCACAACTTATCCTAACCCAGCATAACCTATCCTAACCTAACGTAACCTATGCTAACCTAAAATAACCAATCTCAACCTCACCTATTCTAGCCAAACCTATCTTGACTTAACCTATTTGAACCTAATGTTCTATAATATCCTAGCCTAACCTATCGAATTTAGACTATCGTTACATATCCAACATAATCTGTTACATCATTACCTAGCCTAACGTATCCTAGAAGGACCCATACAAATTAGGCGGTCAATATCATCGTAACGCTATACGTGAAAAAAGTCCAACACAACCAATTCTAACCTAGCCTAATCCAACATAACCTATCTTAACCCAATAATTTTGGTAGCAGGACCAGCGAATAAATCGCTGATAGATTTGATAGATTTCTAATTTCATTTTAATGGGATTCATGTGTCATTAACTTTTGGGGAGTGAATAAATTAAGAATCATTGATTATCATTCAACAACTTTTCCGCCATCCTAGAAAATTACATGAAACTACTATAATATAACACACCTGTTGGTATGTATATCAATTTACTCAAAAATCCATTTAACTTTCGCACTCTCTTGCTGCATCTCTTTGCTCTCTTCTTCTCTGCTCCATTGCTTTAGATAGGCAAAACAGTTCATCTTCTTTTATTCGGGTGTAAAATGGCAAATTAAATTTCCGAGAAGCTGTAGCATAGATACCGAGATGATCATTGCATTTATTGATGAAGGGTGTCACTCACATACTGTAGATATATAGTGACAAGCGTATTAACATATACAGTGGCGCCAGAAAGTAACTCCGCACTGCCTTATTTTTTATTATATCTTAAATTATAGCAAATGTCGCGAATCATTTGAAGCAAACTTTACACCATTAAATTCTACGCCTTTTAATCTATAGATATGCATTCTCAAATTTATTTTTCTGCCACCCAGTAACTGTGTAGGCGTCATTTTATTTGAAATGGACAAAGTCCGCAGGACAAAAAGAAACTCCGCACAACAAAAAACTTTAATCAAAGAACAATATTGAACAATTCTGGTGATTTATCATATTCATTGGGTTTATATTTAGTGGCATAACCTTCTGTGCCTTAACAGCCCTCAATCTCTTCGGCATGCCCTCGATCAACCTACGGCAATACTCTTGATCCAGACAGTCCCACTCCTCTTTTATTTTACCCCAAAGTTCTTCCAAATTTCTAATGTTTTCGTGCCGTAGTTTGTGCTCGATGTTATGCCAAACATTCTCAATAGGATTAAGGTCTGGAGATTGAGCAGGTCAATTCAAACAGGGGATATTGCGCTCCCGAAGAAAGTTTTTCACTTTGCAAGCCGTGTGGATAGGCGCATTTTCATGCATAAAAATGCATTCTTCATTTGGAAGATTTTCAAAATAATCAATAAAGTGTTGTCCCAGCATTTGGAGGTATTTCCCGGAATTTACCCTACCTTCCAGCCTAACTAGAGGCCCGGGACCATAAACACTGATGACACCCCAGACCAACACAGATCCACCAACACCTTGCAGCGTCGACACTGTACACCTGTTTTTAAATTCTTCGCCCTTGTAGCGTCTAACGTATTGCCTGCCATCACTTCCAAGTTCCAAGCCTATTGAATTTGCATTCATCACTAAACAGAACTTTGCTCCAGAAAAAAGCGTCTGTTTCTTCATGGCTCTTAGTGAAATTCAAGCGACGCTTTCTGTTCTTCGCGGATATCATTGGTTTACGTCTGGCAATGCATCCCCTTAGCTTAAACTCTTTCAGCCGATTCTTGACAGTTGACACAGAGCACTTTCCAATAAGACCACACTCTTTACGAAGCTCTGGGGCACTTTCATATCTGTTGCGAAGACTCCGGATCTTTATGGCATGATCTTCTCTGGCCGATGTCACCCTTGGACGTCCACATTTTGGATGTCATGAATGCTGCCAGTCTTTTGATGCTTTTGCAATGTTAGCCGGACGGTTTTTTCGTCACAATTCAATCGACGACCAATTTCACGGTTGGATTCATCGTTGTGTAGTTTAATAATCCCCTTGCGGTTATCAACGGAAATACGAGGCATGACTAAAATTAATTAAAGATTTTAGCACTTTATCTTCACTAGCACTGATAACAATTGCAAATGCCCGATCGCAGCTTAAAAGCGGACATTGTAGCATATTTACATCGAAATCCCAACATGCGGAGTTTCTTTTTGCCCTGCTGACTTTGTCCATTTCATATAAAATGACGCCTACACTTACTGGGTGGCAGAAAAATAAATTTGAGAATGCATATCTATAGATTAAAAGGCGTAGAATTTTATGGTGTAAAGTTTGCTTCAAGTGATTAGTTATATTTGCTATAATTTAAAATATAATAAAAAATATGGCAGTGCGGAATTACTTTCTGGCGCCACTGTAGATACTAGATGGTGCGCGCACTCTCCATTGTTGTCGAATTCACTTGAAAAGCCTGTTTTTATCCAATTAATCATATCAGCAACAGACAGCACGCTGTGGTCACTTAGACATAACCTTTCTTTGTTTAGAGAAATTTTTCGCCGTATGACGTCGCCATAATTAATGACGTGACCCAATTAGCCCCGTAATCCGCGTGCAAATTGATAGCATCAAGATTAATTTAGCGAGAAATAATTGGTCTAATCAGGGGATCGGCAACAGGCGAGCATACACAGGTGTGTTTTCATCACGTTCACTGCAGTGGTGACTTAATGCTATTTTGAAGCTGAAGCTTAAAGATGGAATGTTTCAATATCCTTGTCTTGGTTTTCATCTCGGATCCTTTCTAAGCTCGTAGTTTTAAAAATATCCAGAGAGCATGCGGAAGTTAATCAGAAACAATTCATTTATGATACTAAAAAATTAACTACGACTATATTCTTGACTAGAATTTTTGATGTTTGAAATCAACTTTTGAAATAAATGGCACTATTCCCTGGATATGGAAATATCAGCGTCATTATATCAAAGATTTAAACACAGTTTTTGCTCAGATTGAATCATTGAATTACTAGATAAAGAAACTGGATGAATGAAGTATTTGTCCATCCAGCATTTGTTCATTCAGTATTTGTTCATCCAGTATTTGTTCATCCAGTATTTGTTCATTCAGTATTTGTTCATTCAGTATTTGTTCATTCAGTATTTGTTCATTCAGTATTTGTTCATTCAGTATTTGTTCATTCAGTATTTGTTCATTCAGTATTTTTTCATTCAGTATTTGTTCATCCAGTATTTGTTCATACAATCATAATAGGAATACTGTATGATTTACGAATATTATGTATCAAATTGGGTTGTACAACACGACATAGCTTTAAAATGAAGGTTGTAGCGAAGACAATAAATTTAAAAGACATTTTTGTTAAAAAGGAACGTTTCGACCCCTAAGGTCGACACGTGAAATCTGAAAAACACGTGAAAAATATATTCATGAATTGAAGAAAAAAACACATAAAAATGGTAAACAGCTAAACGGAAACTATTTTTAAAGGGTAAGACGACTGCATTTCGCTTAGATCGGGTTTTAAGGGGAAAATGAAAAGGGAATGAAGGATTTACGTATAACCGAATCCCGTTTTATCTGTCCCTTATAACCCGATCAAAACGATATGCAATCATCTTACCCTTTAAAAGAAGCTTCCGTTTAGCAGTTTACCATCTTTTTGTGATGTTTTTCTTTAATATGTGAATATGTTTTTTCACGTGTTTTTCAGATTTACGAATATTGATGATTAGATTGAGATTTAGTGCAACCAAATGAATGCCAAGCCACAGTGTATCTGTTGAGTAGCAGGCATATGTGGAGGTAGCGGAATTATTTCTGTAAGACGGGAAGACAGACGAAGTTGAACGACAAATAGAGCAGTGAAAAAATTCGGCGCTCGGAGTCTAGAGCATGTTGGCTATAGCTTTTCTCAAAAGAGAGTAGAGAAAGCGACAAGAAAAACTTGCAATATATTCAACGGCATTTTCTTGTAAAATGTATCGTTGAATTTCGCTGCGAGAAGTATTTTTCCAACGTTCATTGAAAAATATCTTCAGCTTTCTCGTTCTCCACTTGCTGAGCTCAGGAATCCTGCTTATCATTCGAAGAGCACAAACAACCCAAAATTCACATTCTCTGTCAGCGTGCGCCTTAAAGGGGTCACGTCCAAATTGGCCAGTCTGGACAGTAGGGGAAACGTTAGGCGACATGCAGGTAATCAAAATCTTTTGTATTTTTTAGAGCTAGCCTGATCCTTAAAATTATATTTCACCTACATTACTAGCAGTGAGCATTACTTAAAAAAAGGAAGGAGTTAAGTTTTGAATGTTCAATGTTCTTACAAGGCCTACATTGCTCTACAATCCAGCCTTGATCTCGAGATACCTGTTCATGTCCTAATTTCTTCATTAGACCAATCAAGGACTTAGGAATCGCACGCAATGAGCTTCTTCGAAACTTCAATTTATGCCGAACGAACAGAAACTTAAAACATCTAGTTACTGCCAATGCAACTGAAATTATGGTGTATCTGGCTAGTGTTGAGTGGGATAAAATGGAATAATTACACATTAATGAATGTGTAGACACCTTTCGCATCCACCGAAGCTGTGCTGGGAAAATACATAGAAAGGTATAGATCGTGTTTGCGTTTTCATTTATCTTGCAAAAATATGACAATAAAATTAAAGAATTTTAATGCAAAATTCTTTTGAAATAATTTTCAGTAACATTAATTTTCTGCAACATATGTTATAAGATTGCTTAGGCTTGTTTTTTCATATTTTTTTTCAAAACGCTTTCGCGGACAATATTTCCGTTTGTGCTAGTGAAGTTGTACGAAATTCAAGAGGATATTATTTGAGGCTCTAGTTAATTTCCAGTGAATAGTTCGTAACACACTTCTGTAGTTTCTGTGTTCCATATTATTTTGTAATCTTACATGAAAAACTTAATAACTAAATTTTTAAGACATTGCCTTCAACGGCATAAAAATTTTCAAATGGAGGTTCACCTGAAAAGAAGTTCAATTCAGTTTACCTGGTCAAATCCAGCAATTCGGTCACTGAAGCTTTTTTACAAAAAAGTTGATGATTTTTTCGAGAGAATCCCCAACCAATGAGGATGAGGGCAGCGTAAGAAGCACCTGGAAGCTCAGTCGAGTGCTGTCCAGCCCGTCTCCAGAGGAGCTCGCGCTGCGATTGAGCCCAAAAGCGCCATGCCGCAAAGCTGGAACTTTCCCTACTATGAGCCTCTCCAACGCTCTCCATGACCTGAATCTTCAATGAGCGAATGTGGTCTGGCTTGCCTTGCTTCTTAAAAAAACTGGTTATTAATGCGATGTCTTTTCTTGGCGTCAATACCCTTAATAAAATAAACACTTGTTTTAAAAATAATTTTACCGAACAGAACAAAAGTTTTTCAACTAATCCTGCCAATGAAGAAAGTGCGAGCGGCTTAAGGCTGCGTTCACTTTCCTTCAGTCGATAATTTTGCTTGGCGACAGGCTCTGAACTGCCTTCTTTCTTGTGCCGTCTTTCCTTGAAGCCATTACTTTCACACGATAGCGTAAAACTGCGTTGTAAAAACTTTTTCTTTCTGGGCAAATTTCTGCTGCGCGACAAGAAAATGTCGTAGAAAAGTTACGATTGAACGCCTTGAGATTTCTGAAAAGAATGCAGGAATATCTGCCAATTTTCCCACACCACGTTCGAGGGGCGCTATTAATTCCTGGCGCTGATGAACGCCTTTGACTCGTTCAAAATGAAATAACCGCCAATCTTGTAAATTACGTGGTGTCTCTACCTCACGTGCTAAATACTTGCGATGTAGAGAGAAAATTGTTATTCAGTGATCCTACACACCATCTTAATTGTGGCAAACGTCCTAGATTTTCCTTTTTAATTTTTCATTTTACCTCGGAATGAACTTCATGTACAGAAGACGATTTTGTTCGCTTAGAATAGTAAAATTTTGTTAACAGCAAGATAGTTTAATCGGAGCCCATCATGGCTATAAAGGAGGACTCATTATTTCACTGCTAATACAAGTAAGAGAAAAATATGATTAATTTCGGGAGGAAAGCGAAGTACGATGGTGTGAGAAATAATCTATTGAGGTTAAATCAACTTCGTCCGTTCATCATTTTAGAACAGGAAAATGCTGACACTACAATAAGTAAAACAATTAAAAATGAATCATTTGTGATAACTACGCCTTTTTGAGCGATGAAAAATAAATTTGTTCACTTATTTTTTACACAATGCGTTCCTAAGAGCGGGACACTGCGATTAAGAGTTCATCATTTTCCGAGTTTATTTAATTGAAAATCAGTTTTCATGATGTAATTTGTGATAACTTCAGAGTACAAAAATTTATTTCAATGACTTCAATTTTCTATCAATTCAAAATTTTGAATAATCCATTCATATTCGTGGTGTATATAAAAAAATTCTACAGTTTTGAAGACTTCAGCTAATTAGTCATTGACATTCGTTAAAAGTTTCCAATGAGTGTGACATGCTGAAACCGCAAATCTCAGCCTGAATTTCACCGGAAAATTGTAATTGGATTTTTTATCAGTGTGATCGAAAGTAAACTCTCTAATTCAAGCTCTAACTAGATATTTTGAGACACTTATTTTTTAAACGAGCATTGCCTTCAAGACTTTTGCATTGATTTACTTTCAGATTTTTGCTTCGTTTCTGAAAAGAAATATGGAGAATGTGTAAAAGAATATCCGGAAGGTAACAAACAAACGTTTAAAATGGTACACGTCCAATTAGAACACCACGGGTCCAAAACATATGAATGAGATATTTTACCGAAGCTATTTCGACGAAGAGGAGACCTTTATGAATAATATTGAGTCGTATTTGAAAAGGCTGGATAGACGGAAAATCGCTTAGGAAGCGTTCATCCTTAGTCTTGGTATTATCACATTATTTCTTATCAATTTCAGTGCAGCACCAAAATATTCCAATACGACGTGTGAGCGTCGAGACCTTTGGCCCATTATCAACAGTAATGCGCATCGTCAGCGCCTAACCAGCCTTTGCTCGATGTTCGAACGCGGGCGTTTGAGCATTAATTTTGAACTAGTCGGACTCAAGATCAGCCACGGTATTTTTCCCTAAACCCAGTTTCGGAACCCACGGTATTTTTCCCTAAACTGGAAGCTCTCACGTGCAAACGGGGAGCTGGGGAAGGCGGGTATAAGAGGCAGGACGGGGGGTTATTCTTCTGACCACTGAGCTTGCTATCCACTCACCCACTACCTCTCCTAAGGTTTGAGGAGTTGCAAAACTATTTATGCAATCATACAACAAAAAGGAGAGATCAATAAAAATGTGTGCGACAAGATGGTCATGTTGGGCGGCAGGGTCTGGAGTTGTCCTCTAGCTGTGCCTGGGCCGGCACCCGCGGTGTAGTTACTGAAGCTGGCAGCGCCAGGTCCAGCGTGGTTAGGTAAAGATTGGCCTCTTTACTCTCGATTGTCAGTGTGATGGGGCAACAGAAGGGAAAAGGAAACTTAGATGATAAATTTATACAGTAGTCTAATGATAGTAATGAAAATATTTTAAAGTATAAAACTTGAAGATAGCCAACAGAGAAAAAGCTTAGAATGATGTAGCTTTATTCCGTTCTTGAGGTCTACTTTTGCAGTAATCGTGAACCGTCAAGAATTTGTCTCGTCTTAAAAGTTAACAATCTTCATGGCAACGGTCAGAAGATAAATGGTCCTCTACTGCAGGGGTTCTTAACCTAGGGTCCATGGATGGGCCTCAGGGGGCCTGTGAAAAACCAATTAAAAATTAACATTTACAGTAACGAAATTTATGCGCAGTATCAAGTTATATTTTTTTCGATTAACGTAGATGCTACGCACGTTTCTTTACTTACTGAAGAAGAACAGTAAATCTAAAAGATGGCATAGATGCTATTGTACACCTTCTATTAGTCTAAGGCCGCCGTCACACGGAGACCAAATGGTAACGTTTCGTCATAATCATCTACAGTCAGCGGCACTAGTCGGTCTGTCCAGCGCCACGAAACCTTCAGATTTCAGCCATAGTTTGACGTCACTGATTACTCAACAAAAGCGAGTAAGCCGAGTGCTAATTTAGTTAATGTTTTGTATTCAGCTCGTTTGTGCCATTACTTGTTTGTTGCATACGTTATGTGCATCACAGCATTTGCCTGTCTGTCCTTGTCAAAGTGTGGCAGTTTATCTGTCGCGTTTATTGCGTTCATGAGTTGCTATTTTCAATATAATATACATATTAATTTTTGTTTAAAGCTTAGTCCAATTGGAAAATGCTGAAAAACGGAAGTACAACAAAGATTACTTAGGATTTGGTTCTACTTTCATCTCTGAACGCGACGGAACACAAAAGTCAGTGTTTCCTTTGTCGTAAGGTTCTTACCAATAGAAGCAGGAGGCCAACAACGCTGAAGGAGCACCTCACATCTGTCCGTCCTGAAAATGCATGTAACAGTGTTAATGTATTCTGTGGGAAGAGAGTTCGATTTGAGAAAACCAGAACTTTATCAAAACTTGAATTTGTCTTAACACAAAAGCCTTGTCTTGAAGCTTCCTACAAGGTTGCTAATCGTATTGCCAAGCAAAAGAAGCTACGTACGATTGAAGAAACCTTGGTAAAGCCTTGTGGCCTGGAAATGGTCGAGCTTGTTTGTGGCATGGTGCAGAGGAAGAAAATTGAAGCAGTGCCGTAGTCAAAATGATGTTCTCCACTACTGAATTATTAACATTTCGTCTAATATTCTGAAGTAAATAAGGGAAAACAGGCAACTACGTCATTTCCGTTCAGCATACAGTTGTATGAAAGTACTGATGCCTCTCAGTGTAGCCGCCTAATGGTTTTTGTCCCGTGCATAAATCTTGACGAAGGGGGAATTCCTATTTTCGTACAGAAAGATGAGCGCATAAAGTCCTCATTTCATTTATATATTTATGTTGAGGTAAATATAAACACAGATCTATATACACATATTTATCATTGCAATAATGCAATGTTTGGAACGCCTTTGTTGATTAAATGTTCTTACGAAGTCCATCTGTACTGCAACTGGCATAACATCTTCCTGATGCGTCCCAATTTGAAATTCCCTTGTAATTTAATCCGTTCTCTTTTTCAAACTAGCGCTAGACTCTTTCAGAGAATTAAGCAACTTTTATCTTGCATAAACTTTTACCTTTTCGTGAGCGTCAGAAGTCTTCAGAGACACCTGCACTTGACTCGTTCACAGTTGACCGTGCGTCTTCCTCTCTCTCTTTCTTACTTTCTTACCATAATTATTTTATAGGCGGAAAAATTGCTCACCTCCGCGAAGAGCGCCCTTGGTACAAGGTTTTTTTTACGAGTAAATGTTTCACAATCTGCTCCAGAAACTGGCAACTTCTACAAGAAGTAGAAAACAAACTGGCAAATCTAAACTAGAGGGCAAATTTAACTGAAAAGGAAGTGTAGTTTTGTGTGCCCCTTATCAAGGCTGTCTCTTAATCTTTTCATAAAAGATTTTAAATTTTTCTCAACTTGGGAAACGAACAATTAGTGCACGAGGCGATAATAATTATTGCAAGCGTTACTCACCAATTTTCAAAGTGAAGTTGGTCATAATCAATTCAGGATGGGACCACACGGAGAAGGAAGAGCTAGGTAGTGAAGAAGATATTCCTACGAGCTACCAACGATTTGTCAACCATGTAGACTCTCCAGTGAACGTGCATTGGAAGAAGATTACTATTTCGGTTTTTGGAAACATGATTGTTATTAAGCCAAGATCTGTACTGTATCTCGACATGAAGTTTTAGAACATCTGAAAGATCAAGATCGAAACTTGAAGAACCTCAACAGGCACCCATTGATAAGAAATTTATTTACTGGTATAAAGCAACAATTCCATCATCTGAGGTCGTTGAAAAGCTCTTTTTTTTGCAAAGATGACTTTAACACCAAAAAGATCATCACTCTCTGCCGAGACTTTTAAAAAATTGGTCCTACTACTAGCTTATAACAAATTAGCTATCTAATACATGTATATACAAGGCATTTCAGAACTAGAGGTAAAAAATGAAACTATATATAGAAAATCGCAAAATAGAGCAATTTTCACGAGTAACAAAAGTCTTATAACTCTTTCGTTTTCGAGAAATTTCAAGTTGAAAAGTTCTTAAATCTTAAACATTAAGCGCTCACGCACCGACTGCCAACGAAGTTAGGTTTTAGGTGATTAATGTACCTGCACGGAGAATCATGGAAAGGGAAATGTTTATGGAACAGTTGCATGTTTGTATCGAGTACTAAGTTAAGTGGGGAAGAGCGATGATTTATTGGTCATTTGTTAACTGCACGTCGAACAGTAAGCATGGAGCGCTTCACGAATGCAGAACTTGCTGACATGCATTTCATGTATGGAGCTGCAGCAGGAAATGCTTTACTTGCTCCACAGTTGTGCTGAGAACGCTACCCTAACCGTGAGGTTCCTGGACACAGGTTCTTCACCAACTCACAGAGAAGATTGCGTGAAAATGGAATCATCAGGATAAACAGACAGGAAACAGGGCGTCCACGCAACGAAAACCTAGGACGAATCATTCAACATTTTGAACAAAATTCTCGTAATAGTACATGCTGTGGTGCTCAACATTTAGGCATTTCAAGTCATGTTACTGTACGGCGAGAACTCCACGGTCGAAACTTACACTCATATAATTTTCAAAGAGTGCAAAGTTTGCTTCCTACAGATCATGAGCCTCGCATGCAATATGCTCAGTGTTTTCTTTGCGATAAGAAACAAATGATGTCGGTTCTCCAAAGAGAGCCCTGTTCACTGATGAAGCATCTTTCATTCGTTGTGGTGTATTGAATACGCACAATTCTCACCATTGGGCTGTCAATAATCCTCACATAATTCGTATTCAACATCAACATCGCTTTAGAGTCAACGTGTGGGCAGGAATTGTAGGCGACAATTGAATCGGTCCATATTTGATGCCTTCACCTCTCACTGGCTCTGCATACAGGATTTTTTACAAGAAGATTTGACAGCATTATTAGAAAATATCCCTCTGAACATACGCAGAAGAATATGGTTTCAACATGATGGAGCACCAGCACATTATTTCCTTGGATCACGAGAGGTTTTAGATGAGCAGTTTCCCAATATACAGGGTGTTTCAAAAATACACGGCATAATTTCAGGTATGTATTTCCCACATGTAGACAAT
>JACJUY010002914.1:27270-38117 GCA_014220935.1 Platorchestia sp. MABIK | reverse complement strand
GATTGTCTACATGTGGGAAATACATACCTGAAATTATGCCGTGTATTTTTGAAACACCCTGTATATAGGTGGATTGACAGAGGCGGCCCAGTGACATGGCCTCCTAGCTCTCCAGACATGCAACCACTTGATTTCTTCCTGTGGGGGGGCGATGAAGGAGCTGGTGTATGCCACCCCTGTGGGTTCAGAGCAAGATCTGGTTGCTCGCATTGTTGATGCTGAGGCTCAGAAAGCTGAAAAATCTGTTTTTACATTTGTACGGCAGTCAGTTCATGACAGATATGAAAAGTACATTGAAATTCACGGTAGGTACTTGGAACACCTCTTGTAGTAACAATAAAATTTATCATATGTGATTGGTTACTTTTACCAACAAAAAATTTAAAAAAATCATTCCTAAAATGGTTTAAATTAGTATTATTGCGTAATCAATGACACAAACTCTCGTGAATACAGTAATTTTACTTCTTAACAAGATCACCTACAACCTAGCTTCGTTGGCAGCCGGTGAGTGAGTGCTCAATATTCAAGATTTAAGAACTTTTCAGTTTGGAATAATTATTACATGAAAACGGTGGAGTTTTAAGATTCTTGTTACTCAGGAAAATCGCTATATTTTGCGATTTTCTATACAAAGTTTCATTTATTACCTCTACTTCTGAAACATCCTGTATCTACATATAGTACGCACAGAAAAATAAATGTATATATGTACACATACTAGGAACATTCTTTTAATTTCAAAAGTTTCGGTATCTCTGATTCCATCATCAGTGCTGTAAAACAAAGAATAAAAAACGGCAATGAACAAATTGCGAAAAACTCTAAGAAACTAATATCATTATATCTTCATCGAAAAATAGCTATGCCCAACCTTTAAAAAATGAAGAAAAAAATTCTCATGAACATTTGCAACTATACGTACACATGCACCTAAATTCTAGCAATCAAACCAACATACTATATCATCTACACAAAGTAACAGAACTACACACACTCACACTTACACACACACACCCACACATTGGGACACACTCCTATTTACACAGTTGGGGCAATATTTAATTTCATTGCACTTTGATAATTATTTAACTGAGGTGTATGGGTATATATGAACAAGGATTCCTAAATTCTAACGTCAAATTCCTTTGCAGTTCTACGAAGCGTGGAGAAATTAAAACTTTTAAAAGGGTGGTTTGAACTATGGCAATGACCTCTGATAGCTGACTGAATCTTTTCTTTATATAAACACACTTGAATCGTAAGAATTTTGGCATAACGTTGAAAACTTGTCATTTCGTTAAAAAATCCAATGTCGAGTGAAACCTTTGCGTTTTTCTGTGATATGTCATCTTTCTATGCATGCGAATTTTACTATCTCTGTATTTTGATTTGATATATTTAAACCCGTCAGTGATTTGCTTTAGTCGCCACCTTATCAGAAACTTAAAAACGAAGAAAATTCAGAGGAAATTAATTATTTTTACTAAGGAAACGTTTGATTCTCCATCATCTTCCGCTCCATCATCAGTTTAAAAAATCATTACGTCAGAAATGAAAGATCAAAACACAATGAATTGTAGGTATTAAAATATATCATGAGTGGAAAAAACAAAGTGTGTCAAAGAAAAAAACATCAAAAATATTGATACGAAATAAAATTGAGCTTGTGATGAAGAGGGTTCTACCTATTTACTATTTTCAAACGATATGAACTGGAAATATTGTTCAGATCACACTCTCGCTTGGAAATGTTCGAGGACTCCAATATCCTGAGGTCGTTAGGGGTCGAAGCCGAGTCTAAAATTTTGGAATCAGCAGGGGAAACAGGGACATTGCATTTTTCGGCATGATTTCGCACTGCAGAATTCTTTGGGTGTTTTATGATAGTTGATTCCTTGTACAGAAGCTTTTACCTCTGTGCTCTGTCACTCTGAAACAGAAATTTTGTGACGTCATGTTGGGGTACGAAGATGTGCACTGCACACAATATACACTTATACAAATATACTTACATATACACATGTACATATATGGATATATTACATTTACTTAAATGCTGCTGTCACTGTACAGTATATAAAGTGTGGTGGCTGACAGGGCAGGAGCGGAGATCCGGCCCGGTTGTAAGGGGAAGATGTGTGAAGCAGAACGACACACTTGAAAAAAACGGTGCGTTACAAATGTTTAATAATTGTTTCTAAATACATATACATATTTACTTCAAGATTTTTATCTACATCATATTTATGTTTCTTGGTGAAGAAAGAAAGGTAAGCGTGACTTGTGAACTTGAACAAAAATTTAAGGCAGTAGCTTTCCCCAAGTGTGACTGGTAACGTAAGTCCTAAATACAAAAAATTTTGTCAAAGGCTCTATTATCAGGTCGATTCATAAATGATTTAAAATATTTTCGATGCTAATTAGAAGTGCTTTTGTACATTTTAAAACGCTCATATGTTGGTTTAATTGTCTGAAGTTAAGGAAAAATTCTTTTTCCATTTTTTCAGGCCATTTCGCCAATTGCGTTGTAGTAAAATTATAAAAAAACAATTGAAATGGGAGACCTAGAGTTACATATCCGACACGTGATGTTGAAAGAGTTTAATCTGGAAAATGGTGGAGCAGAGACAACGAGGAACATGTGCAGCATTTATCGCCAGGATGTCTAACAGATCATCATATGAGAAATTGGTTTACGAAATTCATTCTGGTGATGAGAGCTCGGAAGAAACGCCTAGGCCTGGGAGCTCATCGGACATCGATGAAAATGCATTAAGAACGTAACTGGAGAATGATCCTCGTCGAAGCACTCGTGACTGAGCGAAAGAACTCAATACCAATTACAGCGTATGAATGAAAATCTGAGAAATAATTGTCCAGTAATTGTAAACAGAGAAATTGTCATCTTCCTTCATGACATCGCAAGCCACACGCTGCAAAGTGACGCAAGAAAAAATTTTGCTGCTAAGCTTGTCTGTACTACTCCATCCACCACTCTGACCTCGCATTGACTGATTTTTATCTTTTTAGGTCTTTGCAGAATACTCTTCAAGGAAGATAATTTTCTGAAGACAATCGAGTGAAAAAGTACATCTAAAGCTTTTTTGACTCGAAACAGTCTTCATTTTATTCACATGGCATTAAAAAAGTTGATTCGCAAATGGCAAAAAGTTATTGAAAATAATGGTGCATCCACAATTGATTAAAATGCGTTAATTTGGGTTGTATTATGCGTTAAATGTACAGAAGCTTTTACCTATCATTAAACAAAAATCATTTATAAATAGACCTAACAAAAAAAAGTATACCAAGGACAATGTACACAAAATAGGAAACATAAACGAGAACTCAATATTAAAGACGTCATTCAGAACACATAATTAAACACGTACCTAAGAATGAAATTACGCATCACGACCGAAATAAAACTCTGGCGCACAGAGCAGCTGAAGTTACGCTCGCCTCACCTCTCCAGGACAGACAGGATGTTTTCTGCCGTCGTCCCATTCGGAAGCGTAACATCCTGTGCTCTCGTTACTCCTTCAGCGTCGGTCGGCCCTCATCCCAGTCCTGCTGTACAGCAGCGCACTCTCGTCCCTCCTGCCACAAGACAGGGGTGGAGATGTAATCTCGCTTAAAGAAATACAGTGCATTACAAAAGTCTAATTTCAAATCTAAAAGCATAGAAACTATGAGAATGTTTTTTATAGTCTTCTTGTATCATGGTAACTGACCATTATTGGAAAGGGAAAGCAAATGAGAGGATAGTTGAACATTTCACGAATGAATACTGAAAACGATTTCCGAATCGCATGCAGCAGCCTATCCTGTAGTTCTCATCTAAAGCCTTAACTCACATGTGTCGTTATGAAAGAACGCCATTCCCGACTGTTATGATTTTTTTCGAGTCTATTTGCGGGTTTTCCCAAGGAAGTCAGAGTTGATAAAACGTGTTCTTGGTATTTCCAGAGTGCAGTTGTACAAAATATCGAATTGATGGAGGAGCAAAGGCTTCGTACTTTTTGCTCCGTTATTTCTTAGTGGAACTACTTGTGACTTTAAGCCCACTAAAAACAAATAGCGCGAGCATGTATTCTCTTTGAGTAAAAATGTTATGCCATAGCATACAAATGAGGGTGCATTTCACGATCAGGTGCAGTTGTGCGTACGAGCGATACCATGCCCATGTGAATGTGTTCGAAGTAGCATCAAATTTACTGAAATTGATGTCACTGGTTCGCACCGGTACAAAAATTTAGGATTCTGAGAGACAGAGGGGGTAATTATGTGAGTAAGACAAAAAACTGCTTTAATCCTACGCATAGAATCAGCCATTGTGTGTACTTCCGAATGCTTGTTCTAACTCTCAATGTGTGTGTGTATACATGTGAGAACTTAGCATGAATTATGCTTCATCAAATGTATGGATTTTTCCTTCAACATCTTGAATGAATTTTCCCGAGAATATAATGAGGGCAACCTACATGAGGACATTTTTCAACTGATCGCTCTCTATATTGTTATAACGGCTTCTTATGTTTAAAAACGTATGAGAACTCCCACGTAGCAGAGACGTACAAAACACCGGTGTATTACCATGAAATATAAGCTGACCATACTACAATATTAAAGTTGTTTAAGTTTTCAGATAAGAAAAATACGCCTACATCTGGTCCCTTGGCCTTTCAGCCGGGCCCTAATTAGTTCATGAGAGTGTATTTGTTGATTCTAAATATTTTTATTATTCAAGAGTTTATTACAAGGAAAATACACGTGAATAATTTCGCATTTACTTTAATGGGAACACATTTAAATGTTTAACAATTTTGTCTTTCAGACCTGATGCCCCACGTTGATGGGAATTCTTTGAATTCTTTCAGCTGTTTGGAAAAACAGCCGTTAAAAATAATATTCTCTTCTTAAGCGAGAGGGGGAATTGAAGCAATAAGTTTCATTGGGAAATTTCCCACTGGAGAAGAGAAGTAATGCGAATGGGCAAATGCGGAATCAATATTAAATTTCCATTAATCAGGACCTCTGACAAAGAAGTCGGTGATCCGACAAGTGGAGAGCCAGTTTTGGACAGTGATCGAACAATTGAAGTTCTCTTATTTCAAAAATTAAGAAGAAAACTTGATACAAAATTGCAGTATTGCAACGTGATGGCCGCTATCTTCCAGCTATCAAATTCAGTACGTATACATAGTGATGCTAATAAATGCAATGAAATTCTGTCAAATGATGTAAAGCTGGCTATTGTAGTTAATAAATGCGCTTATGGTAACTAAGTTCAAATTGATATGCTGTACGTATTTGTTTCTCATGATATTAATTTTTAAATCACAATGAAGGTGTATCACCGATGAATAGATTTGTCTTCAACAGACAAACATTTCCGTTCTGTGTGAGAAATCGTTGCTCTTATTTTTGCTTTTGTTTGGGTAATTTAAACCAAATAATTACGTAATCGCCAGAGCCCAACAATGGTCCAAATGTAAATCTTTATAATAAGAATCGACTCTGTTGTCGTCGTCATCCTCATTACCAAGAGTGAGTTCCTCCAATATTTGTTGAAATTTTATCTGACAAGCATACAAATGAAATGCAGTCAGTTACTGTTTTTTTGTTTTCACGATCAGACGCATTTGTGTCTGCAAACGACAGCATGTCTATGTGAATGTGTCCAATGTTTAAACTATTTTAACGATGTCTATTTAGAAAAATGATGTATGAGCAACCCAGTAAATTCGACGTGCGTCATCAGCTGTTGATTGGGGTTTCACAAGCCGTTGCTACGGAGTTCCTGATCATCTTTTGGAGCCATTAGTCCCCGCAAAAAGCGCTGATGAAGAAATTGAAATTCTTCTACGAGCGGGGAAAGTGCACGTAAAAATAATAAGTTTTTCATTGCTGGCGTCAAGGGGAGAAAATGATAACTGTATTTTATTTTACATGATTAGTTAAGTAAATGGACGTTCTAACCAGAGGTTTTCTACATCGTGTTCAAAGTATGGTTGATGAAATTTTATCTTAAATTCGCCATAAATATTTCGAAAATTTAAAATGAGTAATGCGCAGAATAGCGTTGACTATTATTTTCCGAGCATATTTGCTCATCAAATAATGAATAGCGTGCTAAACAAAATTTTAGTTTAACTTAGATAAGTCAACGAACACAGAGCGCACATTTATGAGCTTGAACTGATGAAGTGGAAGGTATTTAGAAGCCATTTGATCATTTATGTTAGGGAATAATGAGTGAATTTTTCTTTAGAAACGGCTATGAAACAATATCATTCCTCCGCCTCTCCTTTCCACTCTGCCTCTCCAAAAAATGAACTGGAAGAGGTTTTTACGTTTCAGAATCAATGTCGCTTCGCTGCTGGAAAATCCGATGTAAGAAAATGCGCTCACGTTTTCTAACACCTGCTATTTTATGGATTTGATGTCTGCAAACTATTAAGAAGCAACTTTCTGTTTTTTTGTGTTTTTATTCTTCGTGTGTGTGTGTGTAGGGGGTGGGGAGGGGTGTCTGTGGATAGGATGCTTCGTTGTCACAAGCATTTTTACATGTAATGAAATTACTTATCCAACTAACATCTACAAAATAACTACAAAAGATTTACATGAACAGTTTCATGAGCTTGGGGGATAACCATGGCTTTTGCGCTAGGCATTATAAATTTGAATAATTTTGTAAATGTACTTTTTAACTGTTTTATTAGTTTTTCTCATTTTAGCCCTAATAAATTACCACAACAAATGCATCTGTTAACATTACATTATACAAAATTTTTGCAGATTTTTTACAAATCGTCGGTACAAATTAGTTATTTGAATTATACGAAGTTTGTCGGGCTGTAAATATATTAGAACACCAGTTCGAATAAGTGTCACTATTTTTTACAATCCGTTGCTCACCAATGGACAGCTGCTGAGGTAATAACAGGTACTCAGAGACTAATCATATGGTAGTTAAAATTTTTGAAGACTGTCCTACATCAAAAAATAAAACTGAATACAAAAGTTTTGGAGAGAGTTTACTCTCGCCATTTCGTCAAGAGAACGATTTCACTCATGATTGTGAATGAACTGTGAATTACTTTGATCGAATTTGAGTACGAGACGATAATTTTAAATTTATCGCCAAATGACTTCTTTGCATGTGCCATTTGATCAATGATGTCTGATGCTGTAGAGCAAAGGACAACCAAAAAAACCAGAACGAATGCTGCAACCACCACACGCTCATTTGCTCAGCAGCCGTCACATAAAGTGACTGGCATGTGAGCCAACGCCTTCTATATTTCTAGGCCTGCCAATAGTAAGTGTGTCGCCACACTAGTGCTCCGGGATTTTGCAACACATGTGTGAGGTCTCGAAGTGACACAGAGAAGTTAGTTCTGATGTACCAGTGATTTTCAATGGGAAGTTCACCAGGCTTTGGAAAATCTCAGAAGAGATGAAGTGATACTTCTTCTGTCAAACGAGAGTATTGACAAATTCAGTTTCCTGTAATTATCTGTTATACAGTAGAAAACAAAAACGTGCTCAAGCTTGTTTTGACGTGCTCAAGCTTGTTCGCGTATCAAAAGATTGGTGTATTCATGTTTTGGAAATGTTGTACTTATACATTTTCCGGTAATATAAACAGGGTTAGGGTCTTAATTTAATCACTAGGGCATTAGAGTTTTAGCATGCTCCTCAGTTACACAATTTCCCTTTCGATATTGATCTTGTACAATACGAGTGTCAAGAATCGTCAGATACTATAAAAATCTGCCATACTCAAACACAGAAACAAGCCCAAAAAAGCTACAAATTGAACAATAAAAACTCGAAAACGGCTTTAGCTCCAAGTTTGTTCATTCAAACACAGCAGCGTTCACATCAAGCTTGCGATTCCCTCATTTAATCAGAAATGGATTACAACGCCCACATTATGAGAGACTAACTAGTATATACAGTATTTGGTATCTGCATATCTGTAAACATCAAGCACGTAATTTTATTTGTTCGCACACTACCTCACAGACGTTCTGCTAAAAATTATATGAAAAATTGTATTTACCACCTTTGGATTCAACTTGAAACCACCGCTATATCGAATTTCCAGTGTGACGTTATTGCTATGTGCCACGTCTAAGAACAGACCTGAAGATGTATAATGCATTCACAGAACCAATTATTCTTACATTTCCACGTCTGCTCGTAAAAATCAAGACGTTATGAAAGCCGTAGCAGGAGATTTCACGTCATTTGTTGAGAATCAAAGGCTCGAAATTAATTAAACTTCGATCCATCGTGAATTTTTCGTAGAACGTAGCTGACTACGCTTTGAAAAGTCCTAGGAGATGAGCAGTGAAACCTTTTCTATCGAATGAGTGTATGAAAAATCTGGTTTCCTTTGAAGTGATAACTTTCTGTATAACAGAAAATGGAAGTGTAGTCGAGCTTGTTTGGGCCCAGCATCAGTTCACATCAATTGATTAGAGTACCTAAATTAAGGAAAGATTACACTCACTTTTTTTCTTGCAATGTAAGATAAGATTTTCAAAAGGTTGGGCATCATTATACTATTTACCTTTCGATATAATTTAATATAGCACGATAATAGAGAAACATCTGACCTTCAAAGAGCACATGGCTCGAATCAGTACTACGCTATCAAAATCCGATGGAATCCACAATAAAATGAAAAATGTATTGCTTGAAAAAGCTTTGAAAATATTTAACCAAACTCTCATTTCAACATATATTAACTATACAAAATAGAAGCATGGCACGGAACTGATTAAAAAAAAACCAATTTGCTCTTTACGCTGTAAAAAAGAGCCATTAGAGCCGTAAGAAAATTAGATCATAACGCTCACACAAATAATTCATTCAAAAGTTTAAAAATAGTTAAACTTACGGATCTCTACAAGCTCTCCATGTGTAATTTCAAATATAAAGCATTGACTAATGATGGCGAAAACGACAACAAATAATAATTTATTGAACAAACTGGCCATCATAACAATTTAACACGAAATAGAAGTGACTTAATACTTCCTTATTATTCACAAGGTCGGTCACAACGCAATATCCTCTTCATTGGAACTAAGACTTGAAATTCAATCCCTGCTGAGGCCCGTGGAAGAAGTTCTTACGAAGCTTTAAAACGAATCCTGAACCCCTTTTTCCATCGGAATGTCAATTACATAAGATAATCAAATAAAATCTTGTCATATGACTCATCCTGATTGAGTAATTTGACATGATTAATGACAAAAATTTTCACTGTTCTCAAGTCATTTCTAGAATATACTGTTAACATCCAGCTCATATAAACTACTGTTGGAAAATCAAGCATCGAATCTCGAGTGAACTAATTCTTTGATCTGTCTAGTGAGCAACTAGATTAAGTGAATTATGTCATTGTACGCCTAAGAATAGCTTTGATGATAGGAGGCCCTAGAAGTCACTGAACTTATTCGGGCCCACAAGTGGTTATACTCAAAAGTGACCATTGTAGTAGACTTAATAAACAATCTGCTACTGTATCGCTTCTGGCAAGAAAAATGTATTTATTGTTCAAATTGTTTAAATGCAGTATGTTAAAAAGATCGTTCGGTTCTGCAACAGCGCCTTACATTTCATTAAATAGCTAGCAAGAAAAAGCTTAAAACCGAATGCATTCACTGAATTTGTCTCTGCAACAGTCTCGATTTTTCAAGCGTCGAATAGCTCCAATAATTGTTTCTTCTTCTGTAAATACGGATAGAAATAGGCTCAACGTACAATGAAGTGGTCCCATAAGAGTATTTTCAGACTCTACACACATATCTTTACGCCCCACATATACAGGGCGACCAGAACTTTGTTGAACAAACTTTAACATATGGTTAGGACCGTTGAAGTAAACACTTTTTACTCAATAACCATGCGGTCTCATGTGCTTCGTTAAAAAGTTACAAGGACTTGAAATTTGAAACGCATTGCAGGAAAATTCCAACTTTGGCCAGGGAAATGAAATGTAGATGTTTGGAAAGTAATTTTATCGTTCACACAAGGAACAGAAAGACGGCCTTAATTTGTGGGACCACAATAAACAAATTTTCCATGAAGGTCTGATATTTACAAAAGATGTTCAACATGACGCCTATCTGTTGCGATGCAGGCGTTCAAACGCCGAGGCAATAATTCCCGGACGCGATCGAAGACACCAGGAAGAAACCGTATGCTAAGTGCATACCTGCTAATTTAGCATTGGATACTCGCTCCACTGTCGTTAACACCTTTGCAGATTATGAAATGTTCAAGGCAAATGAACAAAATCAAATCTTTTATACAATGAAACATTCAAAAAATAGAACAAAATAAAAATTATTATGGATAAAATATAAATTAAAAATTAATAAAGTTCTTACACGTCTTAATCGTAGGATTTTCGACCACACGGGTGTTAAGTAAAAAGTGTTTACTTCAACGGTCCCAACTTTGTTCTAAAGTTTGATGAACATATTCCGGTCACCCAAAATGATTTTTGATCGCTCACAAGTTCTGATGAAAATTTTATGTTAGTTCTCATTGACTTCCATCCGATTCTTTGATTAATTCAAAACTAGCACCACAGCTATGACTAAAGTAGTGCGAAGTCAACACATACATTCTTCCAAGTCTGGATCAGGCCTGGAGACATAGCAATGACTTCAAGCGAGTGGTTGGGAGATGGCAGCAGTTTTGAATAGAATCCAATGTCTTGAATGGAAAGATCTACATTTCTCCGTATAATTTCCAACAGAACTCAAGTGTTATTTTTCGTGAGCGAATAAAAAGTACAAAAATGGTGTGTAAGGAAA
>JACJUY010002914.1:0-25701 GCA_014220935.1 Platorchestia sp. MABIK | reverse complement strand
GATTTATGCTCTGAGACGAATTCTTAAAATGATTTTATTCCCATTTATCGAATTCTGAGGCTTGTTAGTCTGCAGGGGTTTTGGTCTCGTTAAATTCTGAAAAGGCTGCTCTATCAAACTCGACCTGAGTATAATTTATTGCAACTGTCGTTTCACAAATGTTGCTTCTTGAGAGAAAATTCGATATTCCAGGAGCGCAAGTTTGATTAATTATTGATAATCGGTGAACGACGTTTGCTGTGGTCAAGTTGAGCAAATCGTACTACGCTGATTACTGATCAATTTGAAATAATTTTACAGCCAGAAAATTAATAAAAGAGAATTGAAGCTTTTGTGTGCAGTTGCATTTCTTGATATCAACGAATAGTTTATGACAAAAGGCGAATCTATTTACCTAGTTTAAACTGATCTCAAACTCGCTCTCAAAATTGTAGGCAACTCAATATTACAGAAATTATGCAGCTTGTGAGCAACACATTCCACTTGGAATTACACGCTTGCTGTATAAAGTATTACTTTCCATAATATGATTATCAAAATATTTTCGCTCGCATGTATTCATTATCCTGTTTTAATTCCAATATGCAGTACCGTCGCATGTTAGAAAATCTAAAATTATGCGTGCATTAAATGCGTCTGGTCTTAAATTGAAAAGCAAGGCGAAAATCGCTGAACGTATATGGTCATTTTATCAATACAATTAGTGAAGCCTAAATGAACAAAATTGAACGTTTCGAACTCAACAGTTCATCTTCAGCAAAAAAATTCTGCGACAAAACAAACAAATGTGAGTAAATTAAAAGTACAACAAACAAAAGAATAATACAACATAGAGACATATTTATAAAATCAAAAGAGTGAAACAAATAAAAACGCAAACTAATGACTACGTGTTCGTGACAAGAAGAGAAAAAGCACTTTGAGTGTCATTTAGAGCAGTTCTCAGTTAAAAGATGAAGAAATAGATAGGAAGAATAGATAGGAAGAAATTAGCACTGGCGTTCTTAGTTTCAGTTCACTGGTAAATTAATACACTAATTTTCGCCGTACAAGTGCACTATAATAAGTCACTTTAAAAAAAATTAGTGAGATCCAGAGCCTTATATGAATACTCAAGTCGTTATAGTGGATACTGAGTTGAGCGTGGTATTGCATATTACAACCCGAGTGGCTTGATACATGATTGCTTGGTATTACAAACACAAGCTCGTAGTTGCTTTCAGTAATGCTGAATTTTTGTATCTAGGATTTTAATCTAGCTGTGGTTTTCTAATCATTTGATTCTTATCTACATAAATAATGCATGTAAATTTCACCATGCTTAATAACTCTAAATAGTAAAAGTTGTGTTTTATCCAAACACTCTCCTCAAACATTGTAAAACCCACTTTCCGCAGCACTCAGGTTCGTTTAGCCATGCCTCTCTGGTGCAGTGACAGGGCAACATGTGGGTGCGCCTCAATACTGGTGAGCTCATTTCGGTTTTCATCCTGGCAAATGTACTGAATCTGATTATCTTTTGTCCTACATTACATCATCTGAAAGGTCTTAAAATAGGCTTTCATCGTAGGTTCCTGTTTTTTTAGAATTGTGTCTTTTAATTTGTATAGCCTATTTTGAATTTGAATGTCATTTTCCCAGTTATTTTACACTTTTTTCAAATTCGGACGACATTTACGCATAGAGCACTGCAAGATTTAACGTGTTGCCTATTTTTTAATAAAATTTGTTGAAATACGATTTTTTTTACAGCGAAAATTGTTTTTCGGAATGAAAATTAAAAACACTGTAACATATAAAAAACTGAATTTTGCCAAAAAAATTTCACCAAAGTGTGCGACTTAGATGACTTTACTTGTGGTTAAAATATTAGCACTGAATTTTCAAACACCCTTTATGTAGTGGAAATTCTTTGACGTTACGTTATTTGAGGAATTGACGAAAAAGAGAGTGACAGAAGATTACCAGCTCAGTTGATCATACTTGTTTTCCAAAAAAACAGTGCAACATAGATATAAATAGTAATTCACCCTATACAGAGTAGTTGCTAAAAATCTTTATCTTTTAAAAATGATATAACATTTTTCACAGACAGGATAGGGAATTTTTCATCTATATTTTAAATTACTGGACTGGATTATTATTTGACTGAAAGAGTTCTTAGTCTTTCAACATTTGCCTCTGTGCGTTAAGAAACTCTTCTTCCAGGTCTTCCTTTATTAATGTTTCCCACAGTAAACTAGGATTGCCACTTTTGGAAGTCCCTCTGAATCGTTTTGTTAGGTTTGAATCGGTATTCCAAGAAAAATTTCCTTCGAGTCCCGACGATGGATCCAATTACTCATTACTTAAAAAAACTGTTAATGTATGATAGAAGGTATTCTTTTGTCCTATATTTAATTGAGCTAATTCGATCATAATTTTGAGTGATCTTAACCCTCAACCGTTCAGATATATCTCAAAATCTACATCTATGAACAGCTACATCGTAATTTATTAGTTACCGAATTTGTACTCTACTGTTCACTGGCTGAAATCCTGCTTTTTCAATGAACCCTATTTCAGCCTTCAAGCTCTGCAGGATTTTTAAATCGACTACTTTTTCGCTGGCTCTCTGTATAATGAGAAAATAAAACAGAGCAGAAAACACTACAAGTGTACACTAATGGGAGGGAGAATGGTGATTGCATGACATTCAAAATAGATTTTTATTGTAAAATTAATAACAATTCCGAAATACAAATGCTTAATGAACCACATGTAGAAGCAATGACTTTAAAATCATCCAATCGAATTGGAAGGACACCTCTGTACAGGAGAGCGGACAACGGAATGTGGTTCGTTATGAGTTTTTACGGTTGATAATAAAATTTTATTACAACTTGACGGTCTGGGGATTGATCTCCCATAATTTCTCCGCTTTTCATTCGCTGTCATGAAAAGCGATGCCTATATTTTTAGGCGTTTTTTTAAAATCTTCTGGATTTTAGGCATTTGTTTTCAAATGGTAAACTGATAGTTTTCAAGTGTTCTAGAGTCAGAAGTCACTTAGTATTTTATGTCTTCCATATTCTCAATCACAACCACAGCGTCTCGAAATTAACTTTGCTACGGAGATGGAACAAAATCATATTCTTAAATTTTTAAATGGAGAAATATCTCGAAAAATAACATTTTCCAAAGTTCTGGTTTTCGTAAACCGATATTCACTGGGCAAGAAACCTGCTTCTAGCCTTTTATACATGGTGGTGCAAAAGTCACTTCACCCTTTTGAACAGTTATCACACGTCAACTAATACAGCTGTGAAAATAAGTTACATGCGAAATACAAAAGAAAATCTTCAAGTTTCATTCTGTATCCATGATACCGACTGAAACATATTTTGTAATAAATATTTACACAATTATCATTTCCCAAAAATGCTGAAATACTAATGGACCAGCCAGTAAAGGTAATGGAAAGTTATTTCTCTCACAATAGATCGTTAGTCAGTACAGATGAATTTCGTAAAAAGATTTAATTAAGAGAGGTCTTCCAAACATTGCATTACTGCCATGATTTCAAAATTCAAAGATTTCGGCTCAACAGTGGACAAAGAACGCTCTGTCAGACCGAGATCGGTACGAAATACATGAGTAATTTTAAGTTTTTCATTGAGTGTTGCAGCAGATCAATATGGCTAATACTCTCCATGAGTTGGAAAACATCATCAGAAAAAATTAACAGGATGACACCAAATATTTCGAAAAAAGTAATGGCAAATATTGTACGTAGAATACGGTTATCTTTAAATAATGATGAAAATCATTTAAAGAATCGCATCTTTGAATGATAAAACTTGAAAATTTTCTTTTTCATTTCATACGTAACCAATTTTTGTAGCTGTCTTAGTTGTCGTGTAATAATTATTCAAAATGGTCCAGTGGTTTTTGCGTCACCCTGTACATTCAGATTTATATTAAGCAGTGTTAAGACATTGCAGTCAATAGTTCCTAGCAGAAATTATTCGTTTCATATCATCCTTGGGGAATTTGATTTTTATGAGTTTATTAGTTTCTCAATGAGTTCAGTAACATGCCATATCGGGATCTTACTGAACAATAAATTTTAACCTGACGTACGGTTGGTAAACAACAATTATTTAATTATATTTGTGTTCGCGTTACTTTGCATTCAGTCGGAGAACCTTCAAAACGAACTTAACTATTTCTTTTAAATGGAATTGATATGAAAATAAGGTTGATTAATGTGTAGAGTATATGATGTCATTTCTATTACAAAGACAAAATTCGCAATGACATGCTTTCCTCCATCATTTTTAAATGCAGTCGCTCAGTGTCAGTCTGCACGAGTCTATAAGCTCAACCACTCAAAGCCTCAGTGTTCGTCGTGCAGATCATGCAACTAGCGTTTTAGGAGCCAGTGCCCTCCTGCACCTTCTCATACCTCCGTCCGCTCTCATACACAGAAGCGTGACGTCATAGTTTGCTTAGATGATTTTGGAGTCATAGGACCTACATTAGGTTCAATAAATTTCCGCACTTTAGAATCGTTGTTTATTTTAAAGCATGAATGTACTTTAAACAACATGCAGTCAGCATTCCTCTCACAATAAGGTTCCTGTTTTTTATACTCGCATGATATATTTTAATGTGAAATTTTGTTCACGATTTGATATATATTCATTTCGGTGTGATTCGGTATCTTGTCTCTTTTTGAAGGGTTTGAGAGGTACCATATAAGTCAAAATATTCCTTTATTTATTATTGACTGATTTTGGACACAATACAATTTTCGAACATAGTAAGACACAATTATTACTCGAAAAGCTCAATTCTCTGCTCTTGTCTTCTCAACGCTAATACTTCTCTTCGTATTTTTGTATACCTAAAAGTTTTGGTAATTTTAATGGTACTGTCAATTTATTTATCGTTTCCACCATTCGTATATTCTTCAGTTATCATTGAATCTCTAAATGTATCACTCTTCACTGGTACAGTTCATAATTGCACGGTTTCGACTTCTGGTGTAGGCGTGAAATTATTAACGGTTTGCTAGAGCTCGACAAGCAAAATCATTTGTGTTAGAATGATACACTGCAGAGAAATTTATTCCCATGTGATACTCTCAGTATAGTCTTCAAAAACGCATGATTCACGAGCGGAAGAGTTGCTGGTGGTAAATTCGAACCAATAAATTTCTGCAGACCAAATTTTTCCTCAAAGCTAAATCTGCTAAATTAGCTATTAATTTAATGAAACCGTCTCCAATGATTTTCTAGCATAGGAAATTTCACCAAGTTTGTAGCATGGTGCACATAAGGAGGAACAAAGAACAAGTGTTATTCCTGCGTTCTTTTAATCACTAAGAACATTCATCAATCGGCTCATTTTGAGGAACGCTTAATTTGAGGGTTGGTGCTTGGAATGTCTTTGGTCCCTCGTGAAGTTAGCAGAGATGTCCGCCTTTCTATCGCGTGTAATATGCTGCGAAATCAAATCTATCACTTCAGGGTGAATTCTTTGCAGGAGATTATGGCGGTAGTGCTCGTGATGTCCGTTCATCAGGTTAAATTTTAATGATTTTTATTAGCACAAAATTTTGTTACAGCGCGGAGGCACAACTTTATACCCAATTTTTTCGTTTTTTCATTATCCCTGGTTTTAATTTGCATTTCCTACAGGCTCAAAGATTTTTACCTTCATTTTTACAAAGTTGAATTCCATCATGAGTTCTGTCACTTGTTTATCAAATTTGTAGCAAAATTAATTCTGCAACGTTTATAGCTTAAAATGTGTGCATAGTTTTTTCTTTTGTTGCTAAAGACACCGTTTTAGTAGGAATTAGTGAAATCGAGAAGCAGCCTCTTACCAAAAAATAATCATCGCTGAGCGAGGAGAAAACTAAAAAAAGGAGTTTGTGATGAAAGTTTACGTAAAAATATTTATAGAATGGGCCGGATGCTCGCAATTTCTTTCCTTCGTTCTCAGTCGAGACGAGCCTCTCTAATTTGATGTACCTACGCTTAAAGCACTTCAAAAAATATTATAGTGACATCATTTTTCCCTCTGAAATTGTTCTAAATTGCAGTGTGTTTTAATTCTTAGCACGTGAGTATTCGTTTTACTGAAGAATGATATTCTAATTTCAAACAAGGCAACTCTTCGATGCACAAACATCAGTTACAGGAGGAGAAGTTCGATGTTGATACATGTATCAAAACGTTGCCTGGTTTGGAATTTGAATTTGTTAGTACGGTGATTACACACCTCTTAAGAAATTTAACATATCTTGAGCTGAGGCAATTTCAGATTTACGAGAAATTTGAAAAAACGCAAATTTCAGATTCTTTAAAAAATAACTTGATTTTGGATCCGCTCCTCGCTGTCAAACATGGCAGAATTTACGAGCATTATCTAACTGAGAATATGAGAGCAATATTTTGGGGTACGTATTTACATCTAGCGTACGAAGAAACTCCGGCCCAACTTGGCTTAAATGAAATGATTAGCTTTACCACTCTTGGTCAGTTAATTCATCTTAGGCGTCAGGATTACAATGACGTATAATGTGCATTAAATTAAAATTTTATGTAAGCAAATATGTTACTTGAAGATCTAAAAATCAATTTTAAAGATCAAAATTTTTAAACGCTGCGCATTTTGAAATGAATTTCAATTTAATAATACATTCTTACGTAACCTAGTAAAGCTTTAGAGGCTAACTCGATTTAATTATTTGCTTGCTCGCGGAAAGATCCATAGTGAGTAATGATTCTTCAACACTAACAGCACATTATTACTATTCTTGGCCCGTACTCAATTCTGCTCTCATAATTAGTTCCGTGATTTAGAATATACGAGATGATTTTCTCGTAAAATTCTGTGATATCAGAACGGCTTGTGTACTTTTTTAAATTTCTGTTTTACGCTCGTCCCTGCTCAAAATTTCTCGTAGTGTAAGCTTCAGGATGTTTCTGGGAGTAAACTCTAGCTGATGACGAGGAATTGTTAACATACCCACTGTACATGCAGCACAACAAAGGTACCAGTAGTCCAGATTTGAAGTGGCCTCCTCATGCTGAATGAGTGACCGACGCCGTTCGCTGTCGGTCGTGCCAGGCTAATATCGCGCAAATCTTCATCGTGGTCGAACGCTTGTAGATGTGCAGGCCGTAAATCCACCCAGACAAGGTTTTCAAAATAGTAAGTACATGCAAATAAAACCTCATACAAACAACTGTTGAGAAACGATTTATTTACTCCATTGATTTAATTGTCCCCACAAAATTAAAATAGTTGATATCTCTGTAAGAAAAATTAGCGTGACGTATTTGTAAAGTTCTGATTCTTATAGAATAAATTATTCAAAAAACGTTTAGACAAATGAGAATTTCAAAATAAAGGAAAGCTCTTAACTCAGGAATCATATTCAAATTTTCCTGATCCATGCACTAATCCATAAATGTCCACAAAGCTCTACGTAAATTAAAATTCGCACAGTTTTTAACAAGGAGATTACATCTTAGTAAAGAAAATGCAAATGCAGCTGTTTCACGATACAAATAAGAAACGAACATGGAAGTACAGAAATTAACATATCGATAGCTACTAAAAGTGGAAAACATGAGGTTGGATATTTAAATTTTATGCTCGTGTAAAATTAACAATCGAACATACACTGTATAATTATTAAGGAAAGCCAGTTCAATGAAGTATTTATAAGTCATTTAAATTTAGCGTAATATATGCAGGAAAATGAATTCTGGATCTTTCTGTCAATTTTCAGCATAGCTGCTTTGATTCTATAATTGACATATTTTTCAATTAGTGATCTTTAGAGCAACCATTTTTAAGAACCAGACTTTTGTGTTTCAACTTCGTTGCAAATAAACGGTATTTCTTTGTATTTCAATTTTTTATAATCCCCACATTTGGGCTACCCTCAAATCATCATCCTCTTTAGTGTCATTTTACAGTAGTGGCTGCTAGTGTAACCTAATGTATACCTTCCATCTCTCACATTTATTGTGGGAAGCAAGTGGTCTCAATACACAAAAAAAATCTGCGGATGCTTTGCAAAATTGAAAGTTGCTTCGGAATCCTGAATACATGAGAGCGCAACATTGAAATATAATTAATCGACTAAATTATTTATTGCGTTGTTAACGAACACTACCTCTTGTGTGTATATTAGCTTCACTTTTCTGGGTTTTACTCAGGACATTACCGTAGAATGAATGAATTTTTACTCTATTTCAGCCTTTTAAGGCATTGAAAAACTGGATGGGAGACTTGGGGGGGAAGAATTTCAGTGTGTAAAAATATAATGAATAAATTACCTCACACAAAGCATCCAGTTCAGGTATTATGGAAAAGGAAATCCAATTTACTCGGTGAAATATTTGATATGAATTAGATTTCCTGCTTCGTTTGTTGGATTGCGATTGATTTTATTATAAATGGAATAGAGTTAAAATTTGCCGCATCTTTATCTCTCAGTGTTGGGTTGCATGGATGCTATACCGTGAGTGTCGCTTGACGCCTCTTTTTATGTTAAAGATGAATCGAACATTTAATGACTTCCCAGAAGCTATGATTTCATTTCTTCAGGTTTCGCTCCCCTGGGGCTGGTGGAAAAGTAAGATAGATTCATTACCCTCTCATAATTTGGATGGACTAGATTTATGTGAGAAATTAATAACTGAAAAAGAAACATAGCTGTAATGGAAAGTGCCACGAAATCGATGAGAAGAAAACTTGAAAAAATTGTCTAAACAGACGACCCCAAAATTGAGAATCAATTAGTAATTATTTTTTATGTCTTCAAAGTAGATTCGCATAGAATAACTTTTTTTATAGAACATTACCTAACCCCTCAAATTCTTTATTATTTTTAACTTCTCTAGAAGTTTTATGCACAACTCACCTTGTATATTTCATGCACTTACTTGCTTACTTCTTATTCTGAGAGGCGATAATACAGCAAATTTTGAAGCGACCCAGCATGCTGGTAGAAAACATTGTTCTGTCCTCAATCTACCAAATGAAACTGAGAGATCTGTTTTTTTTTACTCCAATACCATCAACGAGTAAAGTTGAATCTCCTCTTTCTTACACCCTGTTCCGGGCTGGTTAAATCCAATGATGGTCTGATGCTTAACTTGATCTAGAACTAATTGTACTTGCATTGCAAAGTTCGAAGTAACTGGCTGCACTCCAATGTGAAATTTTTGCTCATGAAGCTGGTAGAATGTCTCTCACTCTCGTGGATCGTCGATTATATTTTAACAAGTCACTCTGATTTTGCGGTTTGGGCATCGCATTATGTACATTTTAAATAAATAAGATGGTTTAACAAATAATTCACTCTTTGCTGTTTTGTTTCTGTCAAAGAACCCATGGCCAGAGCATTAAAACTTTTAAGCTATGGGATACTGTATTCATACTTGTGACTTTGTTTAAAAACATTTGAATCATTTGAACCATTAATAATATTTTTATCCTTCATGTACGAGTATGAAGGGTACGACAAAAATGTGAATATTCAGCAAGTAACACGTATTCACGACGAATTTATTTGTTCCAGGTAAAATAATCAACTCGAAGATGCAACCTTTTTACAATTGAAACTAAGTTCTTAGAAATAAAGCATTTTACTACGAAATAAATTATTACTGATCGAATTTCTCACTACGCTTCATGTCGATGAGTTAGGAGAACTACACGAAAAACGATCTCACCATCCCTGAAGGTAACATAAATACTGCATCTATGAAAATTAGCCCTCCTAGGCAGAAGATGTGTAGACCCGAAGAAGGGTTGGCCTTCCTTCTGTTGAAATGGATCAGTTTTTCACTTGTAACCGTCCATCTTTTGTTCGGTTTGTAGCCGTTACTTTTTCTACCCGTACTTTTTACTTTCATTTCTATTTTTAGCGCAGGGTGAATCGGCACACCAAGTGCATGGATTCATCGTTTCCTTAAGCCAAACTACATGGTGCCTATCTCTTTCTTTTTTTGTGAACACCTTTGTTTTGGTTAGAGAGGCTTGAACAATTTAAATTATTTTTTGTCGTATTATCTCTTTTCACTTTGGGAGATTTACGTACATTCAGTCGAGATTCATTAAAATGATGTTAAGAATTTCGAGATAATTTCATGCTAGATCATTTTGTCTGCGTTAATTTTCATTTGCGCGCTTTAATTTGTAAAAATGAAGAAATTTTTACCTGTGTCAGAGATAAAATGCTGATTTTTATTCAATATTAAGTGCTACATCGTGTGAATCAAAACTATGTCTGAATAATTTTATCGACCAAATGGTGGTCTACAAAAGTAAATAATCACAATGCTGGTGCCTTTCATTAGTATACAAAAAGGAACCATATCTGATCGAGATTTCATTATGGATTGTAAGTAGTCCATTCTTGAGTACGTACCCACTTTTTACTTTCTCACAAAAGAATTACGCCCCGGCATCACAGTGGGAGTAACGTAAATGAAAAATTATAGTAGAAAATCTGTTTCTATCACTATCAAAAGATGTCGTTAACCCCCATTACACACCACATATCACTGTACCTTTGCAGTAAAGAGTAAATTCGATATAAGGAGAAAAATCAATCGTTCTCCAGAACCACCAATCTTCACACGTGTTCTGTCCAGGTACGCTCGTTTTAACAAAGGATTTCAGAAGTGCATTATCCTAAGAGCTGACGGTCTTTCTTTCGTATAATCAGTACTACGACCCTTCTTTCGGGTGAAGCATGAGGCCGTTAACAATTTCTTAGGAAATATGAAGAGTGGCACTGAATTTAACACAGCACAGTATATTATGCATTCAGATTCACTTCTTTTTCCTTTTGACCTCCTTAGAGTTTCAATCACGGTTCAAAATAATACTCTAAAATGGTGGGGTACAGGCCCGTATTACCAATCTACCGTTGGCGAACAATTTTTGAACGGATTCTCGACGGCAGCAGGCACGATATTTTGCAGCAGCTGGTTCCAGATTTCGACTATTTTAACCAGATAGAAATTTAAGACCTTATGTATCGTGAAATTTTCTCATTAGTTTTAGACCGCTATTTCTGGTGCGAACGTAATCCTCAGCGTCGAAAATTCCTTTCGCGCTGACATCGTTCAAGCCATTAAGAAATTGGTAGGGTTCTGTAAGTTGACCTCACCATCTTTTTCGTTCAAGAAAGATGAGTTGAAGCCTTTGAAGACGTCATTCTTAGCTGAGATTACACTCCCGAATACATTTTTAACATCTAAAGAAAACATGAATAAATTTTCAGTGCCTTAAGTTACAGATAAATGCTCATTATACGAAGCCAATCAAGGCAATTTAGGAGAGCGTCCCCCCTAAGTCGAGTAAAAATCTTAAATGCGTGATACTGAGTGATCTTTCAAATCATCACGACAAATAAAAATGGTACAGATGAATTTACGTTGAGAGAAATTTTGACACACCAGGGTGTGTCAATCAGTCATTCTGAGAAATCCTGATACATATTCTTGTGTCTCCTTTGACCACACGTTTAAGCGATTGAGAGGTAAATTACATGTACACGTTTCAAACAGTCAAAAAAATTTCCCATTGAAAACTTAACAGTGTTTGGATTTTGAGAATGGGAGTAAAGTTCTCTTCAGAAACTTTGAGATCTTCGTCATTTTTTCTTCAAATTCTCAGATAGTGTCTGTACATTAGTGAGATCAGTGACCAGTCTCAGAACGTGAAACAATTGTATGAAATGATGTTGACTGACGACAGGTGTGTCATGGTTAGCAGCTGATGATATATATATTAATGACACACTTTTGAGTAACGGTTTTATGAAAACTTGACACACAAATGTGTTTCGGTTTGATGACAAAATTTGTTCTCATTGTAAATACCCAATCTGTTGCTATAACTTTTTGTGCCTCATTTTTAGAAGTTTAACGATAATTTAAAATCATTCATACTTTTCAACCACCTTGAACTCAAAAAAATCACGCATTTGTATATTTTAGGTTCCCAAAATTAAATTACAATTGTCAGAGGCAATTTTTTCAAAACAATCAAAATGTGCTGCATGCTTTGTAATCCCATTCCGTGTCAAACTTCCGGCAAAATATAACTACGGAGTCGCCAACTTGCCGATAATTTTCGGCTGACACGTATACTGCAGTAAATAAATGTCAATTCCTTCTGAATATATGAACGTCCGTGAACGGGAAAAAACTATGGCTTCAGCGATTTCATTCTCAAATTGAGATTTGAGACATCGCTCACTTCACAGTGATCAAGGTTATCTTGGTGGTAAATAAAAACACCAAAGTTGCTACTCTCAAAGTCAACATTGCTAAAATAATAAATTTCTGTCAGATACTAAAAGGTAAACGTTTCGAGAACCAGGCTCATCATCAGTACAAGATTATCTGCAAAGGACAAAACAGAGATGAATAGATAAAAATATACGGGAAACAAACATAGAATTAAAGAAATACTACTACTAAAATCAAGAGGAAACTATGTACACAGGGTAGGCACTATTAGTTTCATTAAGAGGCGGCCTAAGTTTAAAAATGTATATGGACTCTAAGATTCTCAAATCATTCTGATGGCTGGCTGAAGCTAAAATTACTGCACTGCACACTGGAGCCACACTGTTCACTTTGGAGGCGCACCGAAGAGTGAGGGGGATGGGCAAGAATCCCTCCAGTCCGGCTACTACGTCCAGCATGCTCCGCTACTCTGACGCTTAAAGTTCTGCAGGTCGAGCCTACATAACTAGATGCACATTGTGCACAACGAAATTCAGATACAAGAGAGCGGCGCATGCTGGAAGGTAATTTATCTTTGTTGTTGAAACCGAACACATAGTAAATTTGTTCGTAAGAATAATTCTGAAATCAACATCAGGGTTGTATGAGTGAAGAATTTTGACAAGCTCTGGTCTCATTTGTTCAGATTTAGGCCCAAAGTGTAAAAATGGTAGGTATGATCTCTTTCTTGTACTACTGACGAGATTGACGGGTGAGCTATATTTGAAATTTAAAAAACGTTTCATCAAAGATTGAACTAAACCAACAGGAAAACCATTATTCTTGAAAAATGCACAAAAAAGAGAATTCATCGTGAAGTAAATAGTAGTTTGAACATATATTAAAGGCTCTACGTAACAGGGTTTTTATGCTATTCATTTTGAAGAGATAATTTGTGAAACTAAAAAAAAACAAGTACCGAGTCCCGTAGAAGTAGGTTTTCGGCCAACGGAAGTCAATAAAATTCCGTCGCGTTTAGTAATTAAAACATCTAGAAATAAAATCTTCCTATCGACCTCTGGTTCAACAGTGAACTTGATATTTCTGTTTCGAATTCAAATAATCAAGAAATTGGGCAGAATGGGACGGGTCGTGGAAGAGCATAAAAGTGTCATCGATATATCTTTGATAAAATATAGGACGAAATTAAGGGGGGCACATTTGGTCTCATGGTGGCACATGAAAATTTTCGCAAAGGTAGGCCCGAGTGGCAAGCCCATACCCAGTCCATCGACCTGTTTGTAAAATTTCCCATTGAGACAAAAGAATGAATTTAAAACAGAATGCTGCAACAAAGTTTTGAAAGGGGAACGAGTTAGGCCAATCACAGTGGAAGACGGGTTGGTAAATAAAAGGTTTAAACATACATCTATGGTTTCAATAATGGGAACATTAGTGAAAAAATTCTCTACATCAAAAGAAGCCATGTTGTATTTTTCAGCATGTGTGAATAATTTTAGCCTGTCGACAAAAGTGTAAGAATTGAGACTGAGTAATCATTTACAGTAAAAGGTGATAAAATTGGTACAAGGAACTTGGCCAGTGATAACTAGCAGTATTATAAGCTGCAAATATTGGACGGAATGTAAAATTAGTCAAAAAATTTGCTTAATGAATTTTCGGGACTCCATAAAGAATTCCTGGTCCTATTATTCAAACTCTACAAACGTGCACTACAGTGTTCAAGTTTTTACAAACAATGGCAGAGAAAACTTCTGCTCTACGAAATTAAATGCAAGCAAACTTCAATTTAACCACTTTACTGAACAACTCCAGGATGCTCAAGAAATGCTTCAACATTTCTCAATCTTCAATCGTTTTCTTGTGCGGCGTCTTGTTCAGTGCGATGTGACGATCCTCAAGTCTAAAACTACCCGCACGCACCGAAATAAACTGAGTGTGTTGGGTATTGATAACGATTTGAAGCTTGTGGATCCAGATATAATCATCTTTGATTTTAGTTCAGTTGAAATTTCTCCTTGGTGTAAAACCCTGTTCGCTTTCGGGCTGGATTTCTGCCTTCCTGTTTTTCATTTGGACTTTTATAGATATTTTTTACCCTGGGAACGAATGTTTGACCGAATTAAAATTTTCAATCCCACTGCCAAATCAAAGCCAGATTTTTTAAAGAAAGTCCAATCCATTGCTCATAGGTATTTTCATGGCTTCAAGTCCTGCAAAGTATTTTACACTATTTTTAGAAAATTAGATTTTAAGATTCTCAAAAATTTAGCTGCCAACAAATCTATTATCATCTGTAAGCCTGACAAGGAAAATGGAATTGTGCTTCTTGACAGGTGTGTTTATACTGATGTAATGGAGAGTTTTATTTCCGATACGACTAAATTCTCTGTCATTTCGGAACTTATTGAAAAATTCTCACATAAAATTGAATATAAAATTACAAATTTTTGGCGGCTGCTCAAAAATAAAAGCTCATAGCTGATGATCTTTACAAAAAACTTTACATTTCCGGATCAGGACCAGGAATTCTTTATGAACTCCCGAAAATTCATGAAGCAAATTTTTTGACTAATTTACATTCCGTCCAATATTTGCAGCTTATAATACTGCTAGTTATCAACCGGCCAAGTTCCTTGTACCAATTTTATCACCTTTTATTGGAAATGATTACTCGGTCTCAATTTTTACACATTTGTCGACAGGCTAAAATAATTCACACATGCTGAAAAATACAACATGGCTTCTTTTGACGTAGAGAATTTTTTCACTAATGTTCCCATTATTGAAACCATAGATGTATGTTTAAACCTTTCATTTACCAACCCGTCTTCCACTGTGATTGGCCTAACTCGTTCCCCTTTCAAAACTTTGTTGCAGCATTCTGTTTTAAATTCATTCTTTTTTCTCAATGGGAAATTTTACAAACAGGTCGATGGACTGGGTATGGGCTTGCCACTCGGGCCTACCTATTTCTAAAATTTTCATGTGCCACCATGAGACCAAATGGCTGGCTGAGTGCCCCCCTTAATTTCGTCCTATATTTTATCAGAGATATATCGATGACACTTTTATGCTCATACACGACCCGTCCCATTCTGCCAAATTTCCTGATCATTTAAATTCGAAACAGAAATATCAGGTTCACCTATGAACCAGATGTCGATAGGAAGATTTCATTTCTAGATGTTTTAATTACTAAACGCGACGGAATTTTCTTGACTTCCGTTGGCCGAAAACCAACTTTTACGGGACTCAGTACTAGTTTTTTTTTAGTTTCACAAATTATCTCTTCAAAATGAATAGCATAAAAACCCTGTTACGTAGAGCCTTTAATATATGTTCAAACTACAATTTACTTCAAGATGAATTCTCTTTTATGTGCATTTTTTTCACGAATAATGGTTTTCCTGTTGGTTTAGTTCAATCTTTGATGAAACTTTTTTTAATTTCAAGTATAGCTCACCCGCCAATCTCGTCGATAGTACAAGAAAGAGATCATACTTCCCTTTTTTACACTTTGGGCCTAAATCCCAACAAATGAGAACAGAGCTTGTCAAAATTCTTCACTCATATTGACCTGATGTTGATTTCAGAATTTTTCTCACAAACATATTTACTATAGGTTCGTTTTTCAACTACAAAGATAAATTACCTTCCAGTATGCACCGCTCTCTTGTATATGAATTTCGTTGTACACAATGTGCATCTACATAGTTATGTAGGCTCGACCTGCAGAACTTTAAGCGTCAGAGTAGCGGAGCATGCTGGACGTAGTAGTCGGACTGGAGGGATTCTTGCCCACTCTTCGGTGCGCCTCCATAGTGAACAGTGCGGCTCCAGTGTGCAGTGCAGTAATTGCCAGCCATCAGAGTGATTTGAGAATTTTAGAGTCCTTGTGCATTTTTAAACTTTGGCTGCCTCTTAATGAAACTATTAGTGCCCACCCTTTGTACATAGTTTCATCTTGATTTTAGTCGTAGTATTTTTTTATTCTGTGTTTGTTTCCCGTATATTTTTTTCTATTCATCTTTGTTTTGTCCTTTGCAGACAATCTTGTACTGATGATGAGCCTGGTGCTCGAAACGTTTACCTTTTAATATCTGACAGCAATAAATAATTTTAGCACTGTTGACTTTGAGAGTTGCAACCTTGGTGTTTTTATTTACGATTCGTCTGCGTAAGAATGCATTTCATGTTCTTCAATATCTTGGTGGTATTTTGACCTGAACTTAAGCCTTGGACACTCTGCAAGCCATTCAGTCCGAATATAACTGATAGAACGTTTGAAAACGTATGCGGCCGCTGCCAACTTCTAAGCTAATTTAAATTTATTTTATGTTAAAACCTTTTTCAGGCGCCAAAAATGCCAAATTTTGCAAATACACCTGCACTTTTTATGCATTTGTTGTTTTTATTAAATTTGATTTCTACATGGTGTTGCAAAAAGGTCTTGCAAGTTGAATACGAAAAATTTTCACTATGGAGATATATCACAAATTGTTTACTTAGATATTTTACAAATTGTTTAGTTCTCAAGTTACAGAGACTCGAAATTTTGCAGGAGAACAATCTCTGTGCCACCCAGATTTTCCGAGATGGTGCCCATAGACTTCTATTTCGGGAACACCTGAAGAGTTTAGAGTGCGAAGCACCGGTTCCGTTCGAAAATGAACTTACCAGGAGGAATATTGGTGCCCGTGTAATGCTTGCTGAAACTCTTGATCGGTAATCGTTCCGCGGCGGTGCGTGGTCGCTTGCACCGCAGCGCAACGGGCGAAATTTTGTGCATGTACGGGAGCAAGGCAACTAACCTGTCTTTGAAAAGTACACCTACGAATTTTTCATTTACCCGGACGACATGTTCTCACCTATAAATCTTCAAAATATTTTAACTGGACATTTTTGGGCGCTGCTATCGCGTGAGGTCTACCACACTATAGCATGAGACCTACCTCTAGCTAGTTCAATATAGCGTAAGGTTAGGTTAGGTTACTAATGGATATTACTTATTTCCATAAATTTTATTTAGCGATAAACATACAATTTGTTTAAATCAAACTGAACCTGTGTAGGCGATATATATAGCGGTAGATCTCACGCTATAGTTACACCCGTTTTTGGAAAACCCTCCACTTAGTACATTGAGCTAAATTAGTCTACAGGAACCATGGGTTAAAATTAATTTTAGGAGCTCTGAATCATTCTGTATTTAACAATATTTTGCTGGCCAACAGCAGTTGTTATTATCTTGACGTACTATACCAGCACATCAGACAACAATTTATGAAAAATGCTGAAAAATCAGGCCTGTGCAAAATCATAATTTGGAATGAAAGTTTAGGGGCTTTTATACTTTAAATTTAAACATCATATTTTACGCACAGGAAAAATGTAATGTTTTTCCGACCGATTTCACGTAAAATCTTCAGCTACTGCTCTTAATTCATGAGTTCTAGTGAAGGGTAGGGCCGCAACGCCGCCGTCGCACCAGCCGCTCCTAAACAAAAGCAGGAGTTAATTATAATGAATTTCAATTTCATCGAGTTAAGGCTTATAGTATCAAGTATCTTTGTGCTATGGAAGGGTTTTGGAAGTTTAGATCATATTTTAAACGTTCAACCCCCAGTTCAAAAGGTTTTAAGAAAATTTTCAAGATAATAAAGGCTTTTGTGAGGAAGTCGAGCACCAAATTTCCCACCAAATCAAGCACGGCTTACGTTACACTGCATGAATTATAAATATAACTCCGAAAGCTTTTCAGAGCTTCAAACAGCAACCCAGTTTTTATGATAGGCCTATCCGTCCCAGCTGACGATTTTACGAGGTCATTGAATTAGTCGGATTCAGTCGGAACATGCTAGTTACTCTTGAAAGAGCTGATAGTGGAATATTTATTGTTGAATGCTGATATATTGGCGTAAGTAGCAACAACAACAATTGAACAAGAGTGTCATGTGCAGTGCCGGGGTGCTTATGGACTCCTGTTTCTGCTCCAAGGTAAGCTAGAATGTCATAAAATGAAGCACAGCGTAGCAGGCCGAGATAGGCTGCCCAATCGAAGCTGGATAGATCGAAAGATCTGATTCCAGTCGAGGAAACTACACGACTTTGATCACAATTACCTTGGCCGGCAGTAATGAGGCTGTAGTAATGCACAAAGGAAAGTTCATAGAATCAATTTATAAAATTATATTACATTTCAATAATGTTTGTTCATTAAAATTTAATTTACTTCAAAACATTTTGAGAGAATGCTGGTTTGGGAGACGTATTAAAATGCTCTTGATAAATTAATTCGAGGCTATATTTTATTTTCAGAAAATCCTGATAACATACACAATCTACAGCACTTAAAATACTATGAAGCAAATATGAACGATATCTGGTGAGGAATCAAACCTAAGCTGTACCATTTTTCTCATCTACTACACGTCGATGTTTCCATGTAATTGAACGCTTGGGTAGATAAAATACCTGTACATTTTTGCTGCAATAAATGATTTTCACGAAAACATTTCTCTTCTAAATTAATTTTCCTGAGGTGGAATATTTCTCGACAAAGTTTTGAATGATGAGGTATAAAAAGTGTTCACAAGATGGTAATCAGTAATTTATATAATAAATGCAAGAAATGTGAAACCTCAAATGGTAAATGTTAGAATGAGTTTGGTTTGGCTCAAATGCGTTTACTCTGTTATTGTCGACTATTTTTTAATTAAAGGCTTCATTTTTGAAATTTTCACTGGGAAAATAAACTTTACTTGAATTTGTGGAAAACTTCACCAATAAATACATTTTTGCCAAACGTTTTTAAAAGTGTTTTGAACTTGAAAGTTTCGTTGAAACGTTTAGTTATTCGAAATGTATTGTGAGCGACAATATCAATATAAATACTTTCCACGTCCTCAGAATGTAACTCAGAAAGAATCGACACATTTTCATTCGCTGTGGTTCTTTGCCGTGGTAATGATAACTTTGACGGAGATAAGTGGAAATAGATTGATTACATCTTACCTTGTGTACTGTACTAGTTACGTTTTAGGTTCTGCTGACTTACGTTCCTGGATCATCACAAATAAGTAAAAATTTTTAATGAAGAAATTTCTCTCAGATCGGGTAACACTTAGTTGTTTAATACTATACTTTTTGACAAATTTAAAAATAGAACTCCTTAAATTGTTGATGTAATCTTTACATAATGATTTTTCCTCTAACATTTTTGGGTATAAGCTTGCAATTCATTTAATTCACTCCTTTATAACAAATATAAAATTATAACTGATGCCTTTTTACAATGTCACTGATGTTAAAAAGTAACTCCTCTATTAGTGATTCATGAACGTTCGATCAGATTCTCATTCAGCATCGTAAAAAAGAACCTGTTGTGAAGGCACAAGTAAAGAAATTAGTGTATGAAAAAAGTCTATGACTAGATCTTAGACAAAGAAAAACTGATTGTACATTTTAATGGAATATCATGATTTGAAAAATTAAATTTAATTGTCCAAACTTTTGTTCAGGACTTGGTTCACAACAGAGTTCATGATTTAATTCACCATTTGGGGTTGAAATTGATTCAGATATTCATCTACGGGATTGACCCACAGCTCTAATTGTTTCAACTTGTGGAGCGCATTATTGCCTTTGGTCATTTTATATAATAGCTCACTAATTTTAACATACCTTCCCTTTGGGTTTGCTTTTAGTGTTCGATCCTATTTGGGATGACCAACATTTGTATTTACATTTCTTTGAAATTCATTTTATCTGTCTGTAAAATCTTTAGAATTTTATTTTCTTAGTATTTTCTATGGTCCGGTAGTTTTTTCATAAACTATTTCACCGATTTTCAAATGATTCCCTATCCTGAGAAAGAATGGGGTGACACACTTGAATATGTCACACGCTTGCCATAAAACCGGTGCACGATTGCCTGCCTCGGAGGCGCTATGGCATAGCATTGAGCGCCACATGGCATACTCAACCGAATCACACACATGGTTTAAATCAACGGTGGTTGAAACCAAAATTTAATTTATTCCTAGAATATTCTGTGTTTAACTTAACAAAATTCATAAATTAGAAGATAAATTTTTACAGCAACTTTTTTCATTGGCTTAAAATATTTGATACTTCTATTAGAAACCAATCAATGTTTCGTTCTAAATTGAATGCGCGTTATTTTAGCTTGTCAACTAGCTGGAAACTCCTTGAAAGGTTTGCATATTAACGTGTTTCATTTGTTTTGAAGATTAGAACGCTTATATGCACTTGCGAAACAAAGAAAGCAATGACATGATTGATTTTTCATTTCAAGGAAGAAATTTTACGCTGTTAAAAAATAAACTCATACACGATCACGTCATACATAGGCTGAAATGAAGACAATAGCTGCACAGGTTGTCGCTAAATAGTAAATCATACTTTCAAATTGAAACAATTAAGATTTCTTTTTAGTAAACACGGTAAAGCAATTCGCTGCTATCGCGATTGAATTAAAAATTATTGTGGCAATGATACGAAGAGAAGAATCAGTATAGGTTATCGTAATGTAAAAGAATTTTAAAATAATTTAATTTGAAATTTGGTTGCATTTGTTAAGACACCTTGTATAACACTGCTATTTGATTCGACATGGAAGTAACACGGCATTCTCTATATTTTATTTCTGATGAATCATACAATGCATTTTGGGAGGATATAAAAGAATTTCAATAACCTACTGCAATCAATTGATTAAACTTGTGATCAGCGGCATGTCTTTGAAATAATTAATTCATTTAAACTGATAAAAAAATTGCAATGCCTATTAATTCATAGCTTAAATCCTTGACTAAGAATTGAGTAACGAATTTAAAGCGGCAAAAAATTATAAAACATTTGTTGAGAAAAGTCGGTATAAACTCTGAAGCATTAAACAAACGTGAAAAATTCATTCATTACATTTTGTTCTCAAATGAACTTGAGAAGTGAAATGAAAGTGATATTTTGTTTAAAAATGAACTCTGCAACGCTTAATAAGTCGGTCACAATGATGCAAAAATACGCAAAGTTTGAATACACTGGAAAAAATAAACAAAGCCTAATATTCCCCCTCGTTATAATTTCATTTATTAGCACAAAAGCAGAAACAAATAGATACATTTTCACTCATGAGTGCTAGAGCGATGAAGTTTACATGGAAAATCAAATTATTCAACATTTAATATCCTTTAAAACAGAGCACAATCAAACGAGAATAATGTTATTGTTCATTTTTGTCACAAGTAAACTTGCATCGTTGTGATGCTGAAGATATCTAATTTTACATTCGAAAAATGCGCCCCATTTTAATGTAGTCACAAATTTTATTGCACTCATTCTCACGAACGCTTTGGATCATCTTTAAACAGTGTAACTTGTAGAGAGTAATAGTTCCATTCCACACACGTAAAATTTTCACAATATCTAATCGTACTCGCTATTCAACTTCTCAGTCGATTAAGAGGGATGATCTAATAAAGAAGAATGAAATGTTCAACATTTATTTGCACATTTTGGTGAGGATCCAAAAACTTTCAAAAATAGACAGTAGTGTTCTTTACTTTTCATTTTCATATTTTTAGTTAACTTTCAGTCTCATGTCTCACCTTCGATACAAAGTTCTATTTTGGTACGAAGAAAATCATGTTGTAATACCAACTAGTAACTGCAATCAAAATTATCTTTAATAACACGATACTAAAAATATGTGATAGTTCTTTTTCCATGCACGATAAAACTAAATGTTCCATAAATTTTTTTAAAACTCCATTACTTAGCATCGCAGCTAAAAAAGAGGAGGAAAAATGACTTTTTTAATGTTAGGTAAAATTAGCTAATTCAATCTTTAACCACAACCAAGGTTTTACAAAAAAAGGATAGATGGCACTATTCAGGATGGAGTTGAGGGAACGGGGAATCTATCTACAATTTACACTTTCAAACAAGATCACATGAGTGAAGAAATGGCAAGTTAGCAGTACGTGAGTTTAGGAAATAAAAAGTAAATGAAGAAAATCGTAACTGCTGGAAAAAGTGTAGCAGTTAACCAAAAACTGATCCGGAACACAAAAGCTCATTCTATTTCAACAAAAGGAAAGTTTATCTAAAGTTTAGCTCGAAACTTCACATCTTCTCCTCGGGAGTGCTAATTCCTATAAATACAAAAGTTCTATTCTCCTGAGGGGTCTGGTTGTAATTTAGTTCTTATTTTCTTTCGAGTTCGGTTTGCACATATTTTTCACCACAAAAAATTAATTATCTTCGGTCATCCACAGTGAGTTTCTTTGAGAATTTGAGGCAATAGAAGTTTGACTGTAAAGCCCCAGAAATGAATAAATTCGGCAACCAAAATTTATGCAGATGATCAATAATATTAAAGAAAAACTCTGTCACCCAACCTTTCTGTTTAAATAACATAACAAAAATTGGTACATCAGAGATTTCTCATTAAAACAGACTGATATGCGCTTCGTCAGAATTGTTTAAAAAGAATACTTTCCTGCTGAAGCTGGCAATCGTAGAGATTACATATGCTCTAGTAAAATAGTTCTTCGTACCATTTTAAAAATGTGTTTAAAAAATATCTATCAGTGAATTTTTAAAAGCTGCACAAGCAGATTTTGCTAGATTTGAACCCAGTTGGGAAAAATTTACGAGCCGTTGCACAGAAATACATTTATGGAGACAAAAACCTTTCACATGCCACTTCAAGTGATGCTTAAACGCAGCCTAGATATTGGCCCTCTTTCGAATGAAAATAAACATGTGTTAATATTTGCCTCGTCTTCAGTTTTCTGAAAGGATTCACGCCTCATTAAAAGTAATGAACAACGAAAAGAGACATTTAAAGGTAATATTTATTCCAATTAGATAATTTTCGGTAACATTAAATTTCAAGTACTAACGGGTAAACAAAAGTCATTTAAGCTTACATCCGTAAGACTTAAAAAATATCCTATAGAATTAGTTTCACTGTTTACGAATAACACAGAACAGGGTCATCGATGTAAGGACTACTCGACGGAGAACAAAGGATAACTAAAACAAAACGGGAATAATGAACGACTGAACACTTACTTCAGACTTCAAGTAATATCTCGACACATCACCAATTAACACTGAAAGTTTCACTAGAAAAAGGGGAAGTAATAGTCTAAAGCCGCGCTTGTTAACAGCCTGAACATCACATGCACAGAGGAACAGGGCAGAGTGAATAGCAAACGACGATAGGCAAGAAATTGAACACGGACTGAGAAAGGGATTTACATTCAGATTCTTTAGGTATTTTGAAATGATTTCACTCTCGCTAACAAATAATTTGACACCGCTTCGAGATTTGCTTTGCTTTAAAGGAAGGGAAAAAGATTCAAGGGATTGAACACTGCTAATTCGTGGTCCCCAATAAGATAGCTCTTTTCCTTATTCGGAATGAAATATTATTTTCCGGAATTAACAGTCACTTCCAAGAATATCAGGCGTGTTTATTTTTCTTCCGTTACTCATTTATGCTGTAATGATTTTAGTTAAACTTATTATGTGAGCCAGTTGAACAAACAGCCAGTGAAACTCATGTTAAGAAAATTTCCGGTGCTGTCATAGCGTGAGGTCTTCCACTCTATAGCATCAGAACAACAGCTAGCTAGTACTGTAGCGTGAGGTTAGGTTAGGTTTGGTTACTAATGGATATCACTTCTTTCCACACATTTAATTTAGCGTTAAACACTTAATTTGTACATCTCAAACTGCGCCTGGGTAGGCGATATATGGCGGTAGACCTCACGCTATAGTGTCACTAAATTTTCTTTGTTCCTTATATGTTAGCGATATGAAAATGCCCGATAAAAGTTGTCAAGAGAATCTTTATGGAAAGCAACATCGTCTCCTGATCGCTGGAGGTTAAGCATCAAACTAATAATCAGATGGACTCTGGATTGACTCTAGTTCGGTTCCAGCGGCATTTTCACCGAATTGCTTAGGCTTGTGGTCACAGCAGACGAAGAAGACGGGTAGCAGAGGTTAGAGGGGAACTTTTCCCCTCACTGAGCTTGCTCTCCATTCTTGCCCAAATCATAACACCTGCTTTTCTTTGTTGGCGATGAAAACAATAATGACGCTTGTGGTCATTTCTGATCCAACTTCTCCGCCAACTGCCAGGCCCGTATAGGTGCTCCAATCTTATCTGTGAAGACCACTCGCTTCATGTCAGCCGTCGCGTACGTTTTAGTCCATTTCAACCGTTACATCTTGAGCCGTTGCGTCATAGGAGGTCGTTTTTATGACACAATATTCGTCCCCATACCACTGAGAAACCTATATCGTGGGAATTTGGAAACAGATGGGACATTGGTTTGCGCTTAAGTAGTGTTCTGGATGCAAGACCAGGCTTTTTGAAGAGTAACCTCTTAACATTACGTACTGTATATCACGGTCAGTGACAGACTTCAAAACGCAAACATCCAGCAGAGTCTTCCTCAGTGAAGGATGGACTAAGTTTTTTCTCTGTATCGACATGATACCCACGTAATTTGCCATCAACTTAGAAGGGGTTCCATTACCCAACTTTTCAGCCTTCGTAAAATTTAAATCACTTTCCCATGTTAAAACGATTTCTTCAGGAGATAAAACCTTAGCACGGTCTAATTACAATTTACGTGTATCTACCCATCGAGAATATGACTGTGGATTTTCAAACACAATACGAGTGCTGTCATATCATAGCAGGCTCACCAAAGAACCTGCATGAATTTCCGTTAAATTGCAATAGCTGTAAACTTGAAAAATTAGGCTACACTAACAGCGTGGTCTGGCTTTAGGTTATGGGGACTGGCGCCCCTGGGGAGAAAGGTTCCCTCTGGCGTAGGAGCTTCTATCGTGCCCACTTTGCTTCTATCAGTTTCCATGCCTTCGCTATCTATTCTTCGTCTTTTCTAACTCATGTTTGCTAATTTTCTGTTTCTATGAACAGATTCGTCGTTTTTTATAATCCATCCTAAATCGCGCATTCTCTTGGCTTACTTCAGATCGCTTTTGTTGTGGCTAAGGAGTCTCAAACTAAAACAATAATGAAATAACATGTCGGATGGATAGGATTTTGAGCAATTTATCAAATTTCATTGTGAAAAATGCATTTAATAAAGTGTGTTTGAGACTTTGTTACAGCATTTTCGTTAACGAATACAGTTTGTAGGAGGTTCCCGTAAATTTTCACAGTCTCGGAAAGATTTGAGTAGTGTATGCTATCACTTCGTGGTCACTTCGTGGTCACTACTCAATGATCTCGGTAAGTGCTTTTTTGTAGTTTTTCTGACGTGACCGTAATCAACAGCACACGGTAGTTAATTCCGAAATTGACATTTACGTTAAATTTAAGATAAGATAAAGGACGGTAGTCCGCTGCCAC